>BLKR01003226.1:28188-155164 GCA_011170035.1 Teleogryllus occipitalis | reverse complement strand
TTGTACTATCAATTACACTTTCACTACAAACTTTCTTTCCAAAATTATCTAAATGCAAAATTTGTGTGCGCACTTCCTTTGTTTTTCACAAACACTTGATAAACCGATGTACCGTACACAATAATTCTAAACAGTAAAAGCCACAAACATAATTAATTCCTTTCCCTGTCTAATAGACCATAGGAGACAAAGAAACTAAATATTTTTCTTTATTTTTCCAATTGTTTGGAGTCACTTTCGGAAAATATTGATCGCTATCGATACCACTCGAATATCGAGGATGTGTCAATACAGTAAAACCTAAGACAGAACGACAGTAAGACGGAAGGTATGTAAGGCAGGAACCTGCCATCCCGGACAAAAAATCTCAGAAAGGAACGATTTAATACGTGAAAGTGACCTCTACAAGCGGAAACCTATCTAACGCGGAAACGGAATGGTTTTTAGAAAACGAAAAGTGATTATTACCTGGCCGAGAAGAAAATGTATTATCAAATTTCCTGCACTATCTTTCAAATGGCATAGTGTGAAAGGTCACACTATGTCATTCTAATAGGGCAAGCGACGAGTCAAATAGAGTGAGTCAGCTCCAGTAGAGTCAAATAGAGTGAGCGACGAGTTTTTCCTCTTATGTCAGCTGTCGAGGAATCTTTGGTGAAGTCCGCGTCTGTTTCGCTGCAACTTCCTCACGCTTTGTTGTTGTTTCCAAGGTCACAACAAGCGCGACGTCGTAGTAATTACTCCGAATCCTTAATGTTGGTAGTGTGTACACCGCGATGAATTCTCAATAGCGTCACCACTTTCCTTCAGCTGGCAATGGAATTCCGGAAAGGCTGTTTTGTCATTCTATATTTTGTTCTGGGCCTATATTTTCCCTGTGTTTTCTGTTAACGTTTTAAAATAACTGCAATATTTACACTGATAAATTATGCTTTATTTTTATTACTTTGTTTCATACAAAGTGTATCGAAAATATTGTACTTAAATCATATGGAGAATTACAGACAGCATTCTATAAGACGGAAACCTGGGAAGTGATTTTTTTCGAAGGAACCATGATGTTCCGAATTAAGTTTTACTGCAGTGAAGGCCCATCCCAAATTCAGACACTTTTAGTAGACACTACCCAGTGGGGCAGATAGGTTCTCAGAGGCCTAGGCCTGGAAGGTCCAAGTGGGACCTCGGACTAGGAGTGTCTATCGAGAAATCAGTTTTCAGATCTAATTTAGTTTACATAAGAAAAAGGTTACTAACTTCTAGGTCGCATGGAGAGGACGAAAAGCATAACTTTTTGTTAATGAAAATATAGTGGGAAATATTGGCCTATAACGGAGTTACATGCATTTTCACTCGTGACATTTGCGCCTGTTATTTAGGCAACTACATATACAAAAAAGTGCGGCAGATCACGTTTTTCCACAATGAAGTAGATCACATGAACCTGCCGAACATTTGTGTGTTCGGGATTTGTTATGTATCTGTGAACTTCTGTCCTGCAACAATTTATACTGCAGAGGACTCCAGCTATTTTGGGTATTTCCAATAATTTCAGCTGCCGCTTACTCCACGTAGCTGTTCAGTTGCATCACTCTTGAGATCAATAAACACTTAAATTTCCAACAAAACGAAATATTGTAAAATACTTCAACCTTCTGATACTTATTTACTTTTGTTGCCCCACGTTGGGCAAGGCATTTGTGAAATGCCCACTACTGATATATATATATATATATATATATATATATATATATATATATATATATATACATAGAATAGTAACAAGTCTTTCTTATTTACTTGTGAATTGTCACGAAATGATGAATCTCACTATTTTTATTAATATTATTAGTTTTCTGCTTGGGCACGTTATGGGAATTCATATAATATTGACCTAGGTATGTCATTACTTTACGGTACTGCTAAGCTAAATTTGTTCGGTACTGAAATGTTATTATCTTGATTCTATTTCTATTTTTGCTTATGGGTTTCAACATACAACATGCTACCTGCTTATATGTGGTATGTGGACGTGCAATTCTCTACAGAATTATGATTTCTGGAAGTTCTGTTGATTAAAACTGGTTATTTGAATTAACGGCAAAAAGCTACAAATTATCAGTCTTTTTTTAAAATAATAACTTAACATTTATTACAAATTTGTTACACTTTATAAATGAGCTCATAAACGATCCTATCTTATTTTTTCTTGCATACAATAATTGTAATTCCGTTCAGTCAAGAATTAAAGTTCATGGGTTACTATGATCTTGGCGAACAACGTTAATTTCTCAGATGAACTCCAAATCTTCTGTCTTAGAACTGTCTATTAGATGTTCGGGTTGCTGTCCCTCCTACCGTAATCTTATCTAATGTCAAAATCGCTTTGCAAAATGTTCCCGGAATATTATAAGGTGGTCTCAAAAAGCAAAAACTGCAAATAAATTATTCCGCTCTCGCAACTTTCCCTGTGCTGTGCCTCACGAATCTATCTTAAGTTCCGTTTCGAATGCAAAGTTTCGATATTTCAGCATCAAATAACTTTTTGTGATTGGAGTTCGGCGGGAGTCCTCTCTTGGGCCCCCTGATTAGGGGCACACGGTGCGATGTAATCCTAGCTACGCCTCTAAACTGCATCGCCCCTACAATCTACACCGAACAAGTGAATTGCGTGACCAGAAATACGTTTGCGTGGTTAGAGATACAACTGCGTGGTGAGAGAGAGGCAGACAAACAGACAGATCAAAAAAGGAGGAAAAGAGAGGGAGAGAGAGAGTGCGAGAGAGGGAGAGAAAGAGACAGAGAAAGAAAGAGAGACCGAGTGAGGGAGACAGAAAGGAAAAGAGGGCGAGGAAGTGAGAGAGAGAGAGAGTGAGAGTGAGCGAGAGAGAGAGAAAGGTAGAAATACAAAGGGTGATACACCAAGGGAGAGTCAGAGAAGAAAACAGAAAGGGGTGGAAGAGAGGGGGAGGCAGAGAGGAAAATATAGAAGAAGCAGAGGGAGGAACTGAAAGATGCCGAAAGAGAGAGAGAGAGAGAGAGAGAGAGAGAGAGAGAGAGAGAGAGGGAGTGGCAAAAAGAGAGCAGAAATGAAACACAGCGTTGTCCTTTATTTAGGCCATAAAACGGCGAACCAGTCTGGAAAGATACGATGAAACGAGTCTTAAAATCATAAAACACTAGTCGTTAAATTAGATTTTACTGTTAATTCTGCAATTAAGTATAGTAACTTGATGGCAGAATATCTTAACCATACATGAATTAAACTTACATTCACTAACAAAAAGTTACAAAAAGTTAGTTAAAGGGACTGCAATTGCATAATTATGCGTAGGAGGCAAAACACAGGTATTGAAAAATTTTCATCTGTTAACCGCACAATTAAAAATTTTGAAATGAGTTACTTGCAGACCTCGCAGATCTTTACCACAGGGTGTCAGTAAATTCAAAAATAAATTAAAAATATTTAATTTAGAAATAGGAATTGTTTTCATGTTTACATTTTGGCATAATAGAACTGTATTAATTTAATATTAAGTTACATTATGTATAAAAGTAAAATGTATAATAATTTTATATTCTTACAAAAGAAGATTTATTCCTCTGAGATTTTCTTAAATAAATAAATGAATTATTATTATTCACCATTTCTCCATCCATATTATTATTATGATTATTATTATTGTTTTTACTTTCTCATCTTATTGGTACATTTGAATGAATTGCACAGATATACATAATCAGAGCACAATACATCTATTTTTTAAAAAGAATTTATAATACATTGTTTCCCATGAATTTCCGTACTATTCTTGTTGTTGAAATAACAACAGCCTTCTGCATGGGTTTGTACAGATCTTCATTCAAACCCAGTTGCTTAAGGCCCCCAATCAGACTCCTAGGGATGACTCCGGTGCTGGAAACAATTATCGGGATAATGTTGACTCTTTTCATATTCCACTGTTTCTCAACGGGTTCAACAAGATTTGCATATTTACTGATTTTTCAGTGTATTTGCTTTGAATGTTACCAGTATTTGGGACAGAAACATCAATAAGCATGACATGTTTCTCACACTTGTTAATCACAACCAAATCCGGTCTGTTGTGAATCACTGTCTGGTCCGTTAAGATAGTTCTATCCCAATACAAGCGCCACTCTTCGTTCTCCAGTACACTCATAGGTTGGTACTTAAAGTACGGTACCTTATCTTCAGTCAGAAGACATTTTTGAGCCAACGCTTGATGTAAAATTTTGGCCACCGAATCATGTCGCTGTTTATATTCGGTGCCTACCAAATGTGTACAACCCGAGGTAACATGTTGAATTGATTCCACTGTTGGACAACCATAACGACATAACTCATTCTGCACATTGCTATCTCTAACAATTCGCTTCAAATAGTTACGCGTTGGAATAACCTGATCCTGAATAGCCAACATAAACCCTTCAGTTTCTGGAAAGATCTGTCCTGATATATAAGCCAGTAGTTCGATGCTTTCAAATCGACATGTTCTTGGCTCATCTCATGTGGATGTCTTCCATGAAGAGCTTTGGCCATCCATAAAACTCTCTTTTGGCCGTCATTGCATGAGAAGTCCGCAACATCCTGTCTCGACAGCTCTATCGGAGTATAGACATCTGCTTCACAAATTGCTTTATGCAGTTTTGATGTATTTGCCGCAGAGTGGAAATACATTCTCATGCTCTTCACTTGCCGACAAAGTTGGTTTCCAATGTCTGTGAGTCCTCTTCCACCCATATTTCTCGGAAGTGTTATACGTTCGACTGCAGATTTTGGATGGTGCATGCGTGCTTTCGTCATTAAAACTCTCATTTTCCGTTGTAAGTTATCAATGTCAGTTTTGCTCCACTTAATAATGCCAAATGAGTAGTTTAAGACTGGGACAGCATAGGTGTTAATAGCTTTTATGATATTTCTTCCATTCAACTTTGTTTTCAGGAGCTTTCGGGTTCTTCGGAAGAATTCCTCTGCAAGTTCATCTTTCATTTTACATTGGTCAATGTGCCTTGCCTGTCTCACTCCCAGGTATCTGTACGTTTCCTCAGCGTTATTATTATTATTATTATTATTATTATTATTATTATTATTATTATTATTATTATTATTATTATAAGTTCATCTCCCTCGTGCGTCTTCTGGATTCACTAAGGAAAGTTTTGCTCGGCTTCTGCCGGTGTATAGCAAATTGAGAGGACACGTTCGGTTCTAACGATCCCCCTGGAAGTGGTCGCGGGCCGCTAACTGTCCACCTGCGTCGTCCTTTTCGTTTCATTACGTGAATTTAGCTCCTTCCGCAGCGTGCATTTGAAGACCTCGCCGCCCTCCAGACCCAAGAGAATCGCGTTCATTCACTTTCGGTGCTTCGCTAATTGATGGGCGACGGGCAAAGGGATATGGACGGTGGGCAGTGGGTGACGGGTTGCGGGCAAAAGGTGATGGACGGTGGGGTAACGGAAGTGGGCGATGGACAGTGGGCGGTGGGTTGTGGGCGGTGGGTTCTGGCGATAGGCAACGAACAATGTGCGTTCCATAAAGAATATTTCATAACATATATTTCATGAAATTCTCTGGATGTTATGAAATGGCTTCAATTTATCATCATCATCGGATTCAATTTATCATTGCGGATTCGGTGGTATAACCGTCAGCGTACCCGAGTTTGCGGGTACAAACCCGATCGAAGCCGTGGATTTTTAAGGGCGAAAAAAAATCCTTCGTACGCCTACCTTCGGAGGGGAAGTAAAGCCGGCTGTCCCATGTTAGTAGATTTACTGCATGTAAAAGATCCTCAAGCCCAAATGAAGCCTCTGAGCAAAATTGAGATCCGCCTGTTTCGTCGCCCAAGATAATACCTTCTTTCTCCGCTAGGTGGTGAAAGAAGCGTAACGAAATTTGCGTGGTTAGACGGAAGAACGGGCCTGATGGCCCGAGTCTCGCCACGTAAAACTTTTTTAACTAACTAACTTAACTAATCATCATCATCATTATTAATTATATATATATATAATTAATAATGATGATGGTGATGATAATGATAATGAAGATGGAGCCAACAGCCGTGGCGCAGACGGTTGCGTCATCTGCGCCGAGGAAGCTGGAGGTTCGAGTCCTGTGTAGGTGTGTTGTATTTGTGATTGTCCCTTCACCCCTCATCATCCTCATAATTCACACTTCAAGGCGTAACAACCTTGTCTTACAAAGGGATTCAGACGAAAACTGATCCCCAAAATGTCACACGTTAATATCTCTCCAGAACAATACGACTGGGCCTCGAAAGAGAACGTGTAGTGTGATCATAAATGATCGATATGCATATAATAATAATAATAATAATAATAATAATAATAATAATAATAATAATAATAATAATAATACATTTAGTTATCACTGCTAAAGAACGTTATCTTAAATGACTGAATAAACTTCCGAGTATAGAACTTGTTTCCTTGCAATTAAGCACAATATATTTTATGCCCTGTCGTGTAATATAATTTATTAAAATAATATAATATTATGATACGAGACAATTTCATTTTTAATTGACTAGATTTTCAAGGGTCTGAAGATTCCAGTGATAAAAATAGTGTAAAGGTAGCAATATCCTAGTTTTCCGAGGTTTGGAAATTCCCTAATAAAGTTTGTGTTCGATGACTACTTGTTACATTTCGAGTGAGCTCGTATATACTGCGTGTGTCCGGGCGCGTCAAATATTTTAGTTAATACTTCCGTGTGTGTTTTATCCCGGGAAGTGGCGGTTTTTCTCCTCGGCTGGAACCGGATGCATAGGGCGACAGGGCTACTTCCTTCTTAACCCCTTGTGTCTTAGTGGTTCCACTGGTGTAATGGACTGTTACACCCAACAAACTCCGCGGGTTCAAACCCGAAGGAAGACGTGAATTTTTAAGGGCGAAAAAATCTTTCGTACGCCTTCCTTTGGATGGGGAAGTAAAGCCGGACGTCCCATGTTGTAGATTTACTGCATGTAAAATATAATCAAGCCTAAATGAAGCCTCTGAGCAAAATCCAAATCGCCTGATTCATCGTTCGAGGGATATTTCCTTTCACCAGATGGTGAAAGGAGCGTGAAGGATTTTTCTTGGATAGACGAAAGAGCAGGCCTCATGGCCTGAGCCTACCCAGGCAAAAGAAGGCCTCACTGAATTGAACTGAATTGAATTAACCCCTTAGCGATGCACTGCCCCAGCCGGGACAAGCTCTAAGCTCCGAATGGACTCTCAAGTATGATAGTGGTTGGTTGGTTTTTAGAGTTTTCGGGAGCGTCAGCTAATGAGATCATTGTTCCCGTAAGTGTAGTGCATGTTTTTCTTGGGAGATGGCGGTGATCTTCCCCCACTGGATGGTGAGATTCGGCTCCGACTTACTGTCGACTAGCGGGGTTTCCCCAACCAGGTATCTTCCACCAGCGGAGCACCGCCCCAACCACGACAAGCTACTATAAGCTCCCGACCGGTCTCCCGGAATGTGCGGTTGTGTAGTGCATGTTAGTGTGTGTAAGGGGAGAGGAAAGGACAAGCAAGAGGTTGAAAAGATCGCGCGAAGTCCGTGGGTCATTTGTTAGAGTACTGCTCCGGCATTCACCTGGTGTTGATCGGAGAAATAACGGAAAACCAGCTATTAGAGCAGCCGGCTTCAAGATTCTCCTCCAGACAGCGACAGAAATCGACCTTGAGCGTGAAAAATTCGCCACAATCGGTATTCGAACCCTACGACTTCTCGGACTGAGAGGCGGCAGCGACAACGGTTGTTGTTACTGATATGTCTCATCAGGTGTGTTACATTCCGATACATACCCATCCACCCCTATTTGATGTATTTCATTTTCGGTACGTCATCTTTCATGCTTTTCTAAAATTGCTGTGTATTCTTATAGTTCCCACTTGTCTCCCAGTCTCCACATACGAATGTAAACAAAAGGGTAACTGCAAGCGCAAGGTTTGTTTATTTTCCGCTTTCTTGGCAGCGTCCTCAAGGAAGGTCAAAACGATTATTTCGTGAGTAATCAGGGTACCCCGCAGAAGGCCTTGACCGATTTACCTCCGTCGCCGTGCCTCCCTCTCTCTCTCTCGTTTTCTCGAACAGAATTCTACAGGATGGGGCGTCAATTGATGTTACTACAGAGCCTCCGACCGGGAGGTCCTAGGGTTCCAGTCCCGACGGGGCCAGAATTTTCGACACTAGCTAGATCCAAGTCAAGCGCTGCCTGGAGGAGAATTCTAGCGGCCGGCTGCTCTGTTATGAAGTTTTGCGTGGTTTCTCCCATGAACACAAGGCGAATGCCGGAGCACTACCCTCACAAACGGGCCACGGACTGCGCGCGATCTTTACTTCCCCTTCCTTGTCCTATGCTCACCTGTTACACACACACACACACACACACACACTAACATGCTTTACACTATCACACATACCGGGAGACCGGTCGGGAGCTTAGAGCTTGTCCCGACTAGGGCGGTGCCCCGCTGGTGGAAGAGTCCTGGTTAAGGGGAAACCCCACTAGCCGACGGATCTCGCCATCCAGCAGAGGAAAATCACCACCATCTCCCGAGAAAAAACATGCACTACACTTACGTTACTAATGACAATCGTAGTTGAGCCGCCTGGTATCATTAATCGATCACCCACAGTACGTCACACACACTTGTTAACTGATTCTTGATATTAAATAAATAGATTGGTTATCAATCGCTGTTATCACTTTGTGTCAGAACAACCACGTCCGTTATTGGATGTTTATCAGCCTAGTAATGTTAACAACCATTTCGAACGTGTGGACTCCACCGTTGGCAACTCTATCCACAAACTATAATTCTCGTGTCCCACAACGCGCAGTGTGCCTGTAGCCGCGTAGTTCCGCCGAGCCCCGCTGCGTGGCGCCACCGCTCGCGCGCGTGGCCCTGGACACCCCTACGAGCGGCGCCGTGCTCGCCCGCACGCACCGGCCTCCCCCTCCCCTTCTTCCTCCCCTCCGCCCTCCCCCCCCCTGCCCAAGGGTCCCCACCCGTCATTGACGCGGCCGCCGTCGCCGAGTTCCGCGCCGTCATTAAGGAAAGCTCATGCCCCACCATTTGTGGTCTGGGGGAAGGGATGTGACAACACATTTGTTATTATTATTATTATTATTATTATTATTATTATTATTATTATTATTATTATTATTATTATTACTATTATTATTATTATTATTATTATTATTATTATTATTATTATTATTATTGTTTTCAGTCGATTCCGGTTATAGTGAACTCGGATATAGTGAACCCTCGGTTGAAGTGACCTCAAGTCACTGTCCCCGTTTCACTTACATTTGAAAAAAGCATTAGAAGAATACGGAAGAAGAGACCGGGAACGGTAGTTCAGTGCATCAACTGATGTCACTGCAGCGCCTCTGACCGGGAGGTCCTAGGTTCGAGTCCTGACGGCGGCTGGATTTTCGACGCTAGCTTTTCAGCTAGGTCGAATTCAGTCGCTGTCTGGGGGAGAATTCTAGCGAACGGCTGCTCCGATCGGTAGTTTTCCGTGGTTTCTCCGATCAACACCAGGCGAATGCCGGAGCAGTCCCCTACCAAACGGGCCACGGACCGCGCGCGATCTCTCCTTCCTCTTCCTTGTCCTATCCTCTCCCCTTACACACACACTTACACTAACATGCACTACACTACCACATATTCCGGGAGACCGGTCGGGAGTTTAGAGCTTGTCCCGGCTGGGGCGGTCTCCCGCTGGTGGGAGAGTCCTGGTTAGGGGGAAACCCCACTAGCCGACGGTAGGTCGGCGCCGGATCTCGCCATCCAGTGGGGGAAGATCACCGCCATCTCCCGAGAAAAAATACGCAGTACACTAACGGGACTAATGACCAAAGCAGTTGACGCGCCCGGAAACACGAAAAATCAATCAGTTGATCAATACGGAAGAATAAGAGGAATACGGAGCTGTTTATTGGGACCCTTATAGAAATTCACAAAAGGTATATTTGAACAGAGTACAGAGAAGAGCGTATAAATTTACTTTTTAATAGGAAGAATGTAGAATGGGAGTCTCTAGAAATCAGGAGGGTTGCCTTAACTTTAAGGCATCTGCCTAATCCCTTAAGACTCTGTGCCCTGTACAAAGTGTATGTCAGCTCGGAAAGATATCTACATCCGACTCGGTAGACCCTCGAACTTTAGTAGAGGGAATCACAAGCACAAAATTCAGTTTAGGCCACAGAGAACAGATGTTAGAAAATTATCCTTTATAAATAGAACAATAACGGACAGGAATAAGTTACCTGCGACAGCCTTTGAACCCTTTCCTCTAGGTGTTCAAAGATATAGAATAAGTACAATAGAGGCCAGATCAATTACAGGAATTTGTATGATGTAGGGATAGTTATCTGTTGATTGCGAATAGTCATAACTTTCTCGAATTAACAGTAATTATTGTATCGTGAAAGAATAGATCATGTTAATAACATTGATTATACTTCTCTTGAATAATGGACTGTCATGAGCGTATGCCCAATTCTGAAGTATATCTTAATACGCGAATTCAATTAATGTGTTATTGAGTCGTATGCTCTTTCGGCACCGTAAGAAATGAATGCAAAACTTGTTCGAATAGAAACGTGCTCTGCAGATTCTCTGAAGCAACCTATTATAGATACGTGTATACATGTGAATACATTTGAGATCACGAGTTTTAACTCATTTCTTTACATTTGATAGTACACAATTGACAGATTTACTTACATCAGCTCTTTAATGGTAACATGTAGCTAACATGGGGGTGCATTTTACAAACATTCTTATGTAATTGAGGTTCCATTGGGGGTACCATAAGCTTCACATAAAAACCGATGAATTTTTGCTCTTAATGAGTATTCGAAACTGTTTAAATGTGTAAAATCTATCAATGACATTGGGAATTGACCAGATGATCTGATCTTCGTTGTTGGTGTCTTTCGAATGATTTACACCTTAATCTGAACAAAAGTAAATATATAACATTTTTTAATATTAGTAAAACCTTTGAAACTACATAATCAATTGTGTTAATCTCGAACATGTTTATTCAAAACGGGATGTTGGAATAATTTTCGATAGAATAATAAAATTTAATACACGTATTGATGTGAATAATCATTACAGCAGCTTGATTTATTTGAAACAACTTGTACGGAAATACATATCAGTTTGCCATTGAAACATTTATACCTTTTCTCATATCACATTTGTAGTTTGCCTCTACAGTTTGGTCACCAGATTTGAGTAGATTAGAAAGATATCAACACAGTTTTGTTTTAAAATGCTTTTACCAAGATCGAGTCTTCATCATCCATTCTTTAATCATAATTATGTAAAAACTTCTTTAGAATCTAAAATTAATTTCCTTTACCCCTTGAGGATTCATAATGATATTATATTTTAAATTAATACATGGCTCAATAGATAGCTCAGTCTACTTCTAAATATATTGATGTTTCGAGTTCCATTAAGATCAATTTATACATTTGTTTCACGAAGATTTCCTACTATAGACAGTATACATCTAACAATCTGATCACAAGAATGTGCAATTTAGGTAAGACTTTTGATACGGGTGTATTAAGACTGCACAAACGACCTCATCGATTGTTTCAAATCCTCTACCTTCTATGTTTCATTATTTCCGTATCTATCACTCACACAACATTTAAAATTATAATTGTGATACCCTGTGATAATTGATACTTTGATTGATTTGTAATATAATATTGATATTCGTAGTTTAATAAATAAATAAATTTCATACAATCATTTACAACAAGAAGCCGATTTTAAACCACAATTGTGCAAGCTAGAAGTCGAGCCATGAAAAGCAGGAAAATGTGACTTAACTACTAATTTACTGCGCTCACAGATATTAGAAAACTAATCTCCGTATTTCAATGCTCTCTCATTAAAGCATTTTTATTTTTGTATTGCAGTTTTCCTGCTACGATAGATTAAATGAAAAAGTGTGTTTCCTTTTAAAATGAATATTACTTGCCCGGGGAGTGAGTCAGTTTTCTTTAACGTCAAAAACTAATGCTTAGGACATTTCGTAGAGAGAAAGGCTGTATTTAATTCGCACCAACCAAGCAAGACACCGTCTCAGAAGGTACTTAATGGATCAATAGGAATCACGACGAAGAACTTGATTGGATGGAAATGGAAGTCCATTGATTGGTTAGTGATTCCGGCAATGCAGTGTTCATTTGGCTGTAAGTTCGTTTTAGTGTTATATGAATTATATTATAATAGTCTAGAATCTCAATTTAACAATATTTGAAAGCAAATTTTGTCATTATGTGCGGAATTTAGAAACATGAAATGTAATTGATGTATGTGTTTTTATTTTAATAAAATAACTATGAGCCTGTTTTCTACAGTCCGGTTTAGTCACATGTGTGTTTTTGCTACATGTTGTTTCTCACACTCACTACACTACCGTACATGTGAGGAGAGCGGTCGGGAGCATAGAGCTGCTCGCTGGGGGAGATGGGGGCATAGAGCTAGGGCAGTGCCCCGCTGGTGGGAGATACCTAGTTAGGGAAAACCCGTTAGCTAGCAGTAGGTCGGTGCCAGATCTCACCATTGAGTGCGGGAAGATCACAACCTCTTCCCGAGGGGGAAAACATGCACTACACTTACGGGACTAACGACCTTAGCCGTTGACGCACCCGGAATCACTAACAATCAAACCGGGAGCGGTGGCCCAGTGCATCAACTGATGTCACTACAGCGCCTCTGACCGGGAGGTCCTAGGTTCCCACTCCCCACGGCGGCAGGATTTTCGACACTAGCTTTCCAGCTAGGTCGAATTCAGTCGCTGCCTGGAGGAGAATTCTAGCGGCCGGCTGCTCTGATCGGTAGTTTTCCGTGGTTTCTCCGATCAACATAAGGCGAATACTCGAACAGTACCCTAATAAACGGGCCACGGACCGCACGCGATCTTTCCTTCCTCTTCCTTGCAATCTATCTGGTGTCGAAATATCCAACCACTTGGGACTCAAACCCTTGGACCTCCCGGTCAGAGACACAGCAGTGCCATCAGTAGACTCAATTGGTGTGAGTGATGTGTCGCATCTCCAAGTTTTTCATATCTACGTTTGCGCAATGGTTCAGGAAAACTGGATTAAAACTTGATTGAGAAAGGGAATATTATTTCAACTATTTAGAAGAGACGAAGTTCAACGAACTCTGTAGGTGGATAACGCGAAGAGATGGGCGTGTATCACATCTTGATATGGAATTAGCACACCTCGTTTCTTTTATTTATATTTGAGAACGTAAACAGATAAGTGTCCTATCCAGAACACATGTCACCGCCACTACTACGAATCGACTCTTGTGAATGCGTATCAATTTGATGGTCGTAAGTCGATTAGATCTAATGATTAGTGCTGGCCCTTATATCAACAAATTCACGCAATTATGCACATTTTATCTAAAAGTAACGGGAATCCCATTCGTATAGAATACTCGTGTGAACGTTTGAAATTTTATGACTCCGTCATTGCTAAAGAAATGAAAAGACGAGACAATCCAAAGTTTTAGATTTGAATTTAGACGCTTTGGGGTTAGCTTTGGGGTTATACTAGACCTCGAGACTTCTTGCAATTGCATGTTTTTCTTTCTGATTGCGCACATCGAAAGAAAATTTATATAACTTCGCCGATCAGGAAATAAAGATTTAAAAGAGCATATTTTTATTTTTTTATTTATACAGCATATTTAAGTGTATGTTTTTTAAACGTGATTTTTACACGTAGGTCATAAGTAGAGCTCGGACATGTAGGCACTAAAAATGTCAAAAATAGGCAAATAGGCACTAATATCTTAAAAATAGGCAGGGAATGGGCATTATAGTTGAAAATAGGCGCAAAAACTATCTCAATAAGCAAATGAAAGTATTTCATTTTAACATAAAAATTTAGAGGTAATACATACATAAAGGATGAATAAACTTCTCAAAAAATATATTGGATGTCCTCCATTTCCAAAACGTATTGCGGAGTTAGATATTTTATAAGAGTTGACACGTGTGGAATTTTATATTTTTTAAAGAACAGGTTAAACGTTTGATTTTCAAGTTTTGAAATGGAATGTTCGCGATAGTCAGAGCATGGCACTGATTAGTGTTATCTTCATCTTCTACAAACAGGTGTTGAAGAAAGGATTTAATAGTTTTTTCACAGTTCCCACTTTTCTTCTGATGAGCTGCAATGTTTTTACATTATACGATACGATATTTTTGGCACAGTTCACCACCTTTTCCCAACATTGGCCAAAAATTACAGTGTCGTCTGTCGTGAATATCTTTATCTACACGAAGCCACTCTTATCGCAATGCACTTCTTGTTACTATTTTCTTTTGGCATTGTAGGAAGCATGCTCAACAGGAACAGAAAACTTATCGATCTGGCATATACCAGACTTCGAAAACAATACTAAATTATTACACAAAAAATCATGGCTGTCTTGTGCAATTCTACCTTCTAAAAGAGAAAGATGCCGGGAGTGCTAATCTTGGAGACAGTTGTGTTCTTGGCAACGATCAGATAGCACACTAATTACTACGAAGATCAGAAGGACGAGAGTAATTTCCTGTTCTCTGGAGCGCCCTGACGGGCTTCGGCGAAGAAGATAAGGTAACCCGCACGGTGTCAAATTCTCATATGTCTCTACACGGTGTCCCTGCTCGCCGCGTCACAGGCAAGAACACACTGGTCACAGACCTTCTCGATCGGAGGACACCCTGGTAGGTTTTCTGCAGTTGTTACTGGTTTGTCAAAAAATTATCCAACAGTGATTTCTCAAAAACTGGGCGTAGAAAAAGAAATATCAAGAACAAAAGACAAAAAATGCCGAAAATGCAATACAGGCACTTATACTTTTTTTTAATTATTTATTTAAGGTCGCCTTATAAACAGCTAGGTCATTGGCGACCACAGTTACAAAAATACAGTATTTACAAATGCACATATTAGTTACACATTTTCATGAGATACACATACACAAATCCTAAATGTAGATGTTATACATAGGGCAGACAATGTATAGTCTTTAGCTAAATACTATTTAGCGTATTAAAATTGGTGAGGAGTTCTATAATTTTCTTTTGACCGGGATAAGAATTTAATATACAGTATAGATTATCATTGATGTTAAGGTTTGTTCTTACAGTCGCCATCGCGTGGCAATCAACTATAATATGCTTCGTGGAACCTGGGAGTCCGCAATTTGGGCAAGGATCAGGAGCAGCCTTTTTAATTAGGTAGCTGTGACTGAGTTTAAAATGTCCTATACGGAGTCTGGTTATAACCACTTGATGTCTTCTGCTAAGTCTAATGGAAGTGATGGGAGATTCCTCGATATTCTTCCTAACTGCTTGTAATTTGGAAGGCAACATTTTCCAGTTCCGGTCCCAAAGCTTCTTAACTGCAAGTAAGAGGTAGTTTTTAAAGTCGGGGAGTGTGCCGCCAGCTTCAGTTACTACCTACAGAGGCACTTATACTCTTCACGCTCAAATAGGCAATTATCACTTAAAAGGCACTTATATGCACTATACAACTCACCCAAAAACCTTTTCTTAGGTAAATATGGATAATGGGGTAAGTTGTCTAAATAAACCTTCAAAGAAATAAATTAGACAAATAGAGCATTGTGCGGGTGTGTCTAGTTAGAAGTCAAGGAGTTTTGTGCATTTCTCTCTCAGGGACAGAATCAAACAACAGTGTCTCAGGTGAAGTTATGGTGCAGTTCTGCTAGGAATTCAATAAGATAATATTGACGACAGTGTTCTTCACAGCGATAAGATTAGCTTTTTGCTTGAATTACTTTCGCTTAAAAACTAACTTATTGTAACTTCATTCGTTGACGATTGATCGTGCATTCTACTACAAGGAATGAATTAGTGATAAAAATCCCCTAACAGATTCTTTGAAGAGCAAAATAGACGCTCGCCATTCCAGATAATGTTTTGGGTATATGATAAAAGAATCTTCTAGAAGAAATACGATGATCTGAATTTTACTGGATCGATAAAAAGTTATAAAAGATTTATATGAATGCATTTTTTGCAGGTTGTGTTCATTACAACTGGTTTTTATCACGTTTAAAATATTTAATAACAAAGTAGTTATCAGGAAAAAGGAGAGGAAGAACAAAAGTGTAAGAGAAGTAAAATGAGTTGGATTAAAACGGAGAAGGACAGAAGGAAATGGGAACGAAGAAGAAGAAGAAGCGATGATCCGCTTGTTAGGTTACTGATCCGGCATTCACCCTGTGTTGAGCGGAAAAACATGGAAAACTACCGATCAGAACATCCTGCCGCTATAATTCTCCTCCCGTCAGCGTCGCAATTGGTCCCAATTATGAAATATTTCCGCTACTGTCGAGACTCGAACACAGCGACCTTCCTTTCAAAATGTGTAGATAAAGGTTAAGAAGTATGATACGCGGACGCCAAGCCCAACTGCTAATCCAGCGTTCATCAAGTATGTAAGGAGAATCAACTCCGATTGTGGAACCGGGAGAGGTGGCTCAGGGCATCAGCTGATGGCACTGCAGCGCCTCTGACCGGGAGGTTCTAGGGTTCCACTCCCCACGGTGGCAGCATTTTCTATATTAACTCTACCGGGAGAGGTGGCTCAGGGCATCAGCTGATGTCACTGCAGTGCCTCTGACCGGGAGGTCCTAGGGTTCCACTCCCCACGGTGGCAGCATTTTCTATATTAACTCTACCGGGAGAGGTGGCTCAGGGCATCAGCTGATGGCACTGCAGTGCCTCTGACCGGGAGGTCCTAGGGTTCCACTCCCCACGGTGGCAGCATTTTCTATATTAACTCTACCGGGAGAGGTGGCTCAGGGCATCACTGATGTCACTGCAGTGCCTCTGACCGGGAGGTCCTAGGGTTCCACTCCCCACGGTGGCAGCATTTTCTATATTAACTCTACCAGGGGCTCAGGGCATCAACTGATGACACTGCAGCGCCTCTGACCGGGAGGTCCTAGGGTTCCACTCCCCACGGTGGCAGCATTTTCTATATTAACTCTACCGTGAGAGGTGGCTCAGGGCATCACCTGATGTCACTGCAGCGCCTCTGACCGGGAGGACCTAGGGTTACACTCCCCACGGTGGCAGCATTTTCTATATTAACTCTACCGTGAGAGGTGGCTCAGGGCATCAGCTGATATCACTGCTCTAAGATCAACTTACTGACTTCTGTAGAAGTATTAAGAACGCGTGTCACTCCGCGCTTCAAACTAAAGAGACCAATGGACATGGCCTTTGCCACCAGTTGTGAAAGAAAGAACGCGCTCGAAATCTGACACCGATTGATAACGTTACGTTGCTGGCGATGGCGATGCAACGTTTTGATCTGGCCGCAGTCTGTTCTGTTCTGTAGCACCCAGGGGCGTATACTACTTGCATGCCCTGGTCTACCGCTCAACTTAGAAATAAACTTTTACTATATAACTATACATAATCTTCGATTATGTAGTTTGTTATACAATTATATATATATATATATATATATATATATATATATATATATAATTGTATAACAAACTACATAATCGAAGATTATGTATAGTTATATAGTAAAAGTTTATTTCTAAGTTATATATATATATATATATATGTGTGTGTGTGTGTGTGTGTGTGTGTGTGTGTGTGTGTAATTGTACTGGTGCCAATTTGAAACAAGCCCCGTCTATTTAAAAACAAGCCTCACTAGGAGGGACATTTTGGAAAATAAATATTACTGACAAATGTAATTTGGGCGCCAGGAAAAGGTTACACTTGAAACCTAATGGTTCCTACGTCATTTAAATATCACTCTTTACAAAATTATGTTGGGCTAGCTCAGTTAATTGGGGTTGATATGATTAATATTTAACTGACAAAACAAAGTAAATAATAATAAGAACAATTTGAAAAACTGATCCTGCTTTTACTTTTCTGACGCTTTTATATTTGTTGACGTTCACAAATGGCGAAGTATTAAAGTAGTTTCCCTTATTTTCTGATATTAATGAGAAAACGTGAAAAGCATCAAAATATAGTTTTTGTCTCAAAGAGTCCTATCTTAATAAAGCTTCAAAATTCTAAATCATAATTTTTATAATGCTATAAAATGCTGCAGCCTTATTTTCAAACTGCGAATTTTAAAATTTAAAGTGCAAAATGATACCATCACTTCTAATGACCATAGTACTTTGGACTGTTGTACACGAGTTTGCGGGTTCAAACCCGATCGAAGCCGCGGATTTTTAAGGCCGAAAAAATCCTTCGTACGCCTTCCTTCGGAGGGGAAGTAAAGCTGGCTGTCCCATGTAGTAGATTTACTGCATGTACAATATTCCCAAGCCTAAAAGAAGCCTCTGAGCAAAATTGAGATCCGCCTGTTTCGTCGCCTAAGATAATACCTCCTTTCTCCGCTAGGTGGTGAAAGGAGCGTAGCAAAATTTGCGTGGTTAGACGGAAGAGTCTCGCCACGTAAAATAAGGAATTAACTAACTAGTACTTGCTGTGCCCGGAAACATTAACCAATAAATACAGCTTCAGGCTGGCCAATGCAATGATAAGAACTACGCAGCTACCTGTTCACATTCCCGAGCGGTCGGAGTGAAGGTGAACCACGGTTCGGAGTCCTGTCTGATGCAACTCGTGGCCAGACCTGATCTCCCCACAAGGACACAGATGTGCCCTGTGAATCGCATGTTCAGGTTAACTAATCGTGTGAACTCTCCTTATCTATCTATTGGATGAGATTTCCACTTTGTTCAAGGTGTTGGGTTCACGCTGTCGTCTTCTTCGATGGACATGACGTAAGAAATCAAAGTTGATTCTTTTGACACGAATTGAGAACGGGGGCGTGAACTAAAGATAACCAATGGCCTGCTGCAGCAAAAATGCTGCTGACCGAAAACACAAAATAGTTTTCTAAAAAGTAGAACGCACACGGACGGACGCGAAAAGTACTCAAATTTTCGAAAAATTGTACATGACTTTATTTCAAAATCTATCTTTAAGGAACATATTTCATTAAGAGAAAAAATCTCTATCTTCAACATTTTAGTTGTAGGAAGATTCTGAAAACATTTTGAACTCTTGCAATTTTCGAAAAATTTGAGGTTTCAACGAACGTGAGATCTGCACCATTCACTTAAACGTCCTTTAGACTGTCCAATAAAAAAATTTAATCAAAACCGATGGAGCCATTTTTTTAATTCTGAAAAATATCCCAGGAGCGTAAAGTACCTTCCAAAATTTAAAATATCAGTTTCAAACTCAAGGAGCCGTGACATCAGCCGGATCGATTGGGGAATATCAATTTTGAAGAAAATCGCATGAACGGGTTAGTCGCTAGCGTTGTTCACAGACGGACGAACAGATGTTTTGCTATCAATCGATTTTTGGGTATCAAGGACCCACGAAATATGGATTCTGGCTATATCCCGTGTTAGAGGATTCATATTTTTAAAGTCAAAATGCAATTCGTCACGTATCCGTGAAATTCTCTTTCTTTGGGGACCTCAATTATAAAGATTGGTTGCGTGTGAGAGCGGCGGAAGGCACGGGTACTACTGAAATAATACAGGAGACATGTTTAACATAATAAAAATTTAAACAATTATCACGTTATCCAAAGACCTCTTCCTCTTCTTTTCAATCCTTAGTTTAGTTGCTCCTGTCTTTGGAGGATTTCATGAGAGTTGGCGGAAGCTCTGAACTTTGCATACGGAGCTCAATACGTAACATACGATTGTTTTACTGGTTTTAAAAATATCTCATTCTCGGCACTCTCCGTTTCTTTCGTCTACTTTTCTAACTTTCTGCGAACTCGGTCTGTATTTTTCTGAAATCCATCCAAACCTTTTGGAAGAGGAAGTATTTCTGCCATCTCTTTCATGTGTTCAGTGATGTCCATTCCCAAATTTGTAAGAAATGTACGTCTGGAGCTATCTACTGAAAAATTATTGGGGTGAAAATCACTTGTGAATTTGTTGCAGCTATGCCAATCATTCGAAAGTGTAGGAAAACATGTTATCTTATCGTTTTGCTTATTCCTGTAGAACAACACCTCCCTTTGTTATAGTATAGTCGTGAATAATTGTTGGCTTGCTTATTTTCTCATAAATAATAATAATAAAACAACAATATAATAAATTTTTCCATTGTCATGCATTACTAATAATATCACAGATTTTTTTTTGCCCTGAGGACGTATGATACTAGAGTGAAGTCCTCTTGAGAACCAAACAGAGAACGATCCCACTTCTTTTGATTGGTTGGCGCAGAATTCCATTAGTGTTCTTTTGAATTATTTTGTATTGTTCCCAAGATTGTGATTCCATTTTTCAAGAGATATTCATCCAAGAAACAACTGCTGTAATAGTTTTCGGTCGGGAGGTTGTTTTCTGAAGCTGATTACTCAGGGTCGTGCTATTCTCATCTTTTGAATACTTTCATTTTCACCTTAAAATTCACTTGAAAAATCAAACAATTCTTCGTCGGAAGATCGTTCCAGCGGAGGAAAAATGTCATCGCTATTGCAATATATGAACAGGTGCGAAGAAAGTTATTTGTAAGCACAATACAGGCAAAACGCCGAGGCTGGTGAAACTGCGAAAGAAAGATGCGGAAAAGCTGACAAATATCTTACATGAGGATTGTTTTTTTTTTTTTTTTTAATTTGTTGCGTCTATTTTGACGCAACGCGTCTCTAAACCCCTTGGGGGGCGTTGAGCGCTTCGCGCTTCTTGGAGTAATCCTCCTCTAATAGCGCTTGGAGTAATCCTCCGTTAGTATAGTCTGTCGCGTCTCGTCGCAGTCGGTTGTCAAGAGGACCGCCAGGTAGCATCTCCGCGTACGCGCCTCCTACCGCGCGCTCCTGCGTCACTACCCAGCGGCCAGAATTAGGAAGGAATAAGGACACGGGTAGGGTTTAGGGCACTTCACAGGGGTTGGACTAGCCCTTGTGAAGCAGCCAAACTCGTTTTGTTGGAACAAATTTCACATGAGATTCGACGGGAATCGAACCCGGATCTCAGTGGTGAAAGGCTTGCGACTTTGCAATGAGCCACGAGTTCAGCTCATTGCCTTCTCCAATGTGGAGCTTCATTGCCTTCTCCAATGTGGAGTGTGGGAGTAAAATAACTAGGTATTAAAAATCCTTAGTAGTTTCTGTAACATTTATTTTAATTTGTTAGAAACACGTACAGACAACCTTTGTTTGATAAAAAAGCAAAATAATATTTTAAATCTCAACATTGGCACCGATGTTGTCAGGCAGCTTCTTCAATCTTTCACTGAAACAAATTACAGTCGATTCAGGTTATAGTGAACTCGTATATAGTGAACCCTTGCTTATAGTGAACTTTGGTCACTGGTCCCGTTTCACTTACATTACAAATAAGCATAAGAAGATTCAGTTGTAGTGAACCTGAATCTCGGCTATAGCGAACGTAGGGAATAAGTCCTGGAAATTAATTGGATCTCTTATGCTATTTGGCGATTAAATGGGCCTTTGGAGAGTGGGACGGTGTTCCAACAGTGCAAGAGGCATTGAAAGGTGTCAAGACTGCATTACGATACTTAGGGACCAGAGGACAATGCAGAATCAAGTATGGAGAGAGCACGAACTCTAGAGAAGGATCTAATGAAAACTATCAAAATAATTTATTCAGACACAGTAAATCTCTGATATAGTGAACCAAACATGTTAATCCTCAGAAGTTCACAATAACATGAGTCGTCTGTATTCTTTCCTGAAGTAAATTAATAGGAATGTTGGCCATTACCTCTTCAATCGGCGCGTAGAATTCTTCCAATGTGCAAGGTTTGCCCTTCTACCCCTCCTAGGGGCAGTGTAGTCCCAAAAGAAGAAAATGACACATTGAGGACTGCTCTTCTTGCTGGCCATTCGTAAGATCCACTCCTACCAAACGAACGTGCAGGAACGTTCTGATCCAACCATTTGCGAACAATTAGTGCTAATTGGGATGAAATTAACATTAAGTCAGCATTGATTTACCACTTTCAATTCTGCGGTCACAGTCTTTAAACTTCGTCTTCTTTAGGCTACTTAAACGGGTTGTCGTTAACGAAAACTGAGTTCTTTATTTAACATGCACACAATGTTTCTAGCGGTAAACGATTGTACTAAGTGAGCAGGCAATATGAAATCCTAATAAATACTTAATTTTATGGCTCTTTTTATACCCTTAAATCATTACTATATTAATTTTGTCGAGTATTAAAAATACCTAGTTACTTTACACCCCCTTTGCATATTCATTCAATGTATAAAACTGAGTAAAGAGACATGTTACGTAAAAGTTTAAAAAAAGTTATTAGTTCTCTTTATGACATTCCTTAATGTTTTCTAAATAAAACATTTACAAAAGTGATTTTAACATAAATTGTAGCTAAGTGCGCCTGGACGTTTCAATCTCGACTGCTCGCCTTCAAAAATCTCTCTTACGACTGTGACTGCTGTAACGGCATCCGGCTATACTCACACACACACACACACACACACACACACACACACACACACACACACACACACACACACACACACACACACACACACACACACGGCCTTTTGTGCCCTGAATGGCGCGTCTGACCTTCTCGGCCGCAGCTGCATCTTTGCAGTTCGCAAACCCACAGTCATTGAGACTAGTTGAATGTAGCGTTGCCGACGTTGTAATCTGTTTTGAAAGTGTTTTCATGCGTTGAAAGTTTCTTTAACATTTTTCTGCCTCGTTAACTAAATATGCTCCTTAATTCCATGAAAAATCATTATCTCTATGTTAATAGCACGCGTGCAATTAAAATTCCACCGTGCAATTAAATATTCACACCTACCAATCAGCATTCAGAAAAGAAGCAAAATCGTGTAATTAAGAAACTATAAACAGTCGTAGCCAAGGTATTTGCAGTCGGCCAGGAAACATGAACAAAAATGTACTTCACATATTACGTATCTACAACTACATACTATAAAGAATGAATAAAAGTAAATTGGGGCAATAAACGTTAATCTCACTGACTTATAGATCAACATAAAATATTTAACGTAAATATATTAAACTATCGAACCCGTGCGAGAACTCTCGCATGTCCAACCCCTCCTCTTCCCCATTTTTCCATTTCCATATTAAGCCTGAAATATATATTTTTCTTCGAAACCCTATTATCCGCCATCACTTGTTCTGTAGGTCTCCTTATAATTGATTACAATTGATTACACCCGTGTAATTTAATCGTGTAGAATATCAGGTAATTCGTTTAATTTCACATACAGTTGTAAATTCTACAGGCTCTGATCAGGAAAAATCTAATAGAATGTTCAAGAATGAATCTCATTCTGTATAATACAGTGTTAGGAACGTTTACTTGAGGCCTTTGGCCTCAGAATTTTAGTTTTTAAGGCCCTAAAAACGCTTCGTTTAGGAGTTGTGTAAGATGTTTCTTCAAAAATCCGACCGAGTGATGAGGTTTACAGTTTGCATGAATATTTAGATGCATTTTTTAAACAAATTCTTCATATTTTTCAAGTCAAAACTCAATTCGTCACAAATTCTGTGGTGGCAGCTGAGATTGTGTGGTAGTCCATGATAAAATATATGGGGTGAATGAGATATCAACCAATAGTATATACTATTGTGGTTGAAATCTCATTCACCCCATATATTTTATCAATTCGTCACGTCTCCGTGAAATTCTCTTTCTTTAGAGACCTCATTTATAAAGATTGGTTGCGTGTGAGAGCCGCAAAAGTTATGTATACTACTGAAATAATATAGGAGACGATGTTTTACATATAAAACATTTGGTCTTATGATTACGAATGTAAAAAAATGTACACATCAGTTGTGTTTACCAGTTCTAAAATGTATGCTATAGCAAAATAGTGTTAGAAGTGACTAGTTTCTTTTCCTCAAAGGTCTCATTTCCGTTGAACTCAAGACTTTTCGAACATTGCAAATTGAGAAGAATTTGCGAGGAAGTATGTGCTGTTGTAGTACTACTAGTTTCTCCGAGCATTCCATTGGCTCTCTAACAGGATTCATGGTGAGGCAGCCTTCACTTGAGCGGACGCAGTCTCAGAAATTCTCCTCTGATTGCTTCTGCCCAACGACTACGTGCGTGCGAGCATTCTTCGTTCAATTGTTTCAATTAGACGAAACAATTACAACCACCCCACGCGTCACTCTGCTCGCATTTCGAAACTAGTGGGAATTAGGAATGCGACATCGCTGTCCATGTTTGTTTTTTATAGAAACATCAACATTTTAAACATCGATATATTTAAGTCGTATTTTTTAACATCCATCTTTTTTGCTCGATGGTTTATGTTTTCGACGTTTTGATTGTGAATGAAACATTTTTCATAATAACAATTGTAAAAGTTAAAATTTAAAATAATAACTGATAGTATCGTCAGTTTACGTGTGTGAACCACATGAACGCTGATTGTACTATCTTAATTGAGAATCTGTTGTTCTTATTATTTTCTAAATTTGTTTTCTGTAAATCATAATTATAAATTAATAAACACGTCCAATGTGAAATTAGAATTTTGTCGCCCCCAATGTAATGTTAGAGGTTATTAAACCACTCTTTATATATCGATGTTTAAAAATATCGTTAATTTTGGGTAGATGGTTTAATTTGGATATCCATGTTCTGTTATCGATGCCGCACAACAAGCGGGAATTCGAAACTTTTCCTTCTCTTTGTGTTATTTCTCAGCAACTACTCAAATGTTCTAAAAAAGTGCCCGACGTAATTTCAATATCAACTATTCGTGGGATGAATTGCATTGAGAGAAATCTTTGGCTTTAATATTAGGTGTAGAAGAGGTTCGAAAATAAATTTGAACTTTTGAAATTTTCAAAATTTCAGAGTTTTAATGAAAATCGGAACTATATTATCTTTATAAATGAGTTTTTTTCTTTTGAAGCAAAAAATAGAGAAAATTACAACCATTTTCTACATTTTGGATAAATCTCATGAAGCATCGTACAAAGTGACCCGAAGGATTAAAATATCTTATGATCATCAGAACAGCAAAACTAGTTCCTACTCTTGAAGAATTTCCAAACTTCAGCTCAGAAACTTCTAATCTGACAGAGTTATGTGTGCCATGTACTTCATCCATCCACTCGTACAGACATTTCCGCGTACAAAATTGCTTATATCTCCTCGCCTCCTGCACTAATCTTAACCATCTTTGAAAGAGCTCTAATCGTCTCCTCTATTATTTCAGTAGTATACATACCTTTTGCGGCTCTCTCATGCCACCAATCTTTAGAAATGACGTCTCCAAAGAAAGAGAATTTCGCGGAAACGCGACGAATTGCATTTTCACTTTAAAATTATGAAGGATTTGTTTTCAAAAGTTTCAAAATTCTGTGATCCCTACACTAAGTCATATACTACTTGAATTTTGAGTTAATTAGAAAAAACACGCTCCGAGGTAATAAAATATATTTTCAAGAATAAATCAGCAATAAATTTTGAGCTCTTGTCCATTATGTCCTTCGTCAAGGAATAATACTTCCTGTCGGGACAACATTGAAACGATAATTTGAATAACTATATTTCTCACTGAATTCTAGAAGTCGTACACAGATAATGAAGTTATATTTATGTCCAGAAGCAAAACAAGGGGCCATCTCAGCATTTGCTCAATGGATCAGGGAAACTGGATGAAAAACCTGATTGAGATGGGAGTTTCTTTTCTTCGTTTATAATGTAACCAAAACTTCTAAATATTGTAATTTTCTTGTGAGTTCTTCCTTTTAAACTTTTCCTTATGTGTTAAAACGAAAGAATTGCCTTCATATTAAAATGCATTCAAATTATGACAAAAAGTACCTAAACGGAGAATTCCGAAACAGTAAACCCAAGAGAATTTCTTACATTACTTCATTAATGAGCGTTTCCCATTAATAGCGAACACAGGAAGTGTTCTGAAGTACGAACCCATTAAATTTGTCTTGTCGACTCATAGCTTCCTGGTAGTGCCTTATTTGTACGATAAATTATCGTCTGGCATCGGGTTACTATCGTAGAGACATCGTCACCCGGACTAAAATATCCTGTCCATGTACGTCACCCAGAGATTGATATTATTTAAAGTAATGGGTCCATGAACAGTGGTAGAGTAAAGTTACTTATCTATATTACTAATTTTCAACGCAAGCAGAAATTAAACGAAAACTATGTTAGAAGTGTACACAACCATGAACTCGAGAAAAATACGAAATAAAATAATTCCGACTAGCGTACCCGTGCGAGACCTCTCGTATGTTAAACCCTACCCTCTTCCCTATTTTTCCATTTCCATATTAAGTCTCTAATTAATTCTTTCTTCAAGACCCTCATCCTCCGTCACTTGTTCTATAAGTCTCGTAATTGATATCAATACAATACACCCTTGTCAATACAAACTATTCTTATTTAACTCTATTACCGAGCAGAGAGGTACACCCGTGTAATTCAGTCGCGTAGAATATCAAGTAATTAGTTTAATTTCACAAACAGTTGCCGATTCTACAGGCTCTGAAGGTGGGGTAGTCGAGAAGTGTCGAATCAGCAAAAATTTAATAGAATGTTCAAGAAGATCTTATCCTGTGGATTTCAATGTGAGGAGTGTTCCTTTGAGACATTTGGCTTCAAAATTTTAGCTTTTAAGACCCTAAAACGCTTCATCTAGGAGTTATTTAACCATATAGAGTCAAAAAGACAACAGATTGTTGCGGGTTGCATTTGAAATGAATATTTATATACGATTTTATAAACAAATCCTTCATACTTTTAAAATGAAAGTGCAATTCGTCACGTCTTCGTGAAATTCTATTTCTTTAGAGCCCTCATTTATAAAGATTGGTTGCGTGTGAAAGCCGCAAAAGGTATGTATACTAATGAAATAATATAGGAGACGGTTTTACTAACAATTTCAAATATTTGAATGTGTAATTTCACATATTCTCATTTTGCGTGTAACGACTGAGTTCTCTTATTCATTGTGAGACTGGTAAAGACTCAGCTGACGTCATGCGACGTAAGGTATCAAGGAAGAGACCGCCTTAATATCGCAATTCACGTTCTGGGTTATGGTAAGGCAACTTTTCGTATTCTTGACATAAAGAATGGTCTAGTATATATACTCTACCGTGTTATTGAAATATTCGTGAAGAACAGTTTTGTGAATAATTTATTTTGTGTCAGTTGATTGATTGTTAGTGATTCCGGGCGCGTCAACTACTATGGTCATTAATCCCGTCTGTGTAGTGTGTGTTTTTTCTCGGGATGTAGTGGTGGTATTCCCCCGGTGGATGGCCAGATCCCGCGCCAACCTACTGTCGGCTAACGGGGTTTCCCCAACCAGGTGTCTCCCACCAACGGGGCTCCGCCTGGACCAGTTCGAAGTCACCGACCGTTCTCCCGGCATATGTGGTAGTGTAGTGCATGTTAGTGTAAGTGTGTTTGTAAGAGGAGAAAATAGGACAAGGAAGAGGAAGGAAAGATCGCGCGCGGGCCGTGGCCCGTTTGTTAGGATACTGCTCCGGCATTCGCCTGGTGTTGATCGGAGACACCACGGAAAACTACCGATCAGAGCAGCCGGCCGCTAGAATTCTCCTCCAGACAGCGACTGAATTCGACCTAACTGACAAGCTAGTGTCGAACTCTCTGCCGCCATGGGGAGTGTAACCTAGGACCTCCCGGTCAGAGGCGCTGCAGTGACATCAGTTGATGCACTGAGCTACCGCTACCAGTTCTGAAATGAGACTTGCGCCATTCTTATAAGCCCCTTTGTTCTTTCCGTGTAAGAATTTTGAAGGAAAAATTTGGAATGGTTTTGAGAAACTGAGCTACCTCTCCCGGTCTGATTTTATTGACGATTTCAAGTAATTGAATGTGATCTGGACGGTCCGGGTGACGCAGCGTCAAGGGCTGAGGTGCCGACGTTTCGACCGACATATCGCGGTCCTCTTCAGGGCTGTACTATCCAGAACTCGAGTCGCCGCGGAAGCCTACGATATCAAGTAATTGAACGTGTAATTTCGCGTATTCTCATTCTGTGTATACCGACTGAATTCTAATATTCAGTGCGGTCCTGCTTACGACACAGCTAACATCATGGAACGCAAGGCTTCAAGGAAGAGACCACCTATCTTTAAATATTCACAATTCACGAGTTGCATTGTTAGTACAGCAACTTATTTTGTATTCTTAGTATGAAGAATGTTGTAGTGTATGTACTCTACAGTGCTATTGAAATATTCGTTATTTGCAAAAAAGTAAATGATTCACAAAAATATTCGTGGAAGAATATTTTTGTGAATCATTTACTTTGTGTTAGTGTTATTCGATAATATTTTGTTTTTCTTAAGCAGTGCGCATGATACTTTCTGAAAATTCATTTTGAGTGGTTTTTGTCATCTGCATTCTTGCAGCGCAGGCGACTAGCTGAGATTATTCAAGGCAATGAAGGTGTTAATGTGGTATTTAAAAAAGTAAATTTACTTATTAACTTTATTTTCCGCTATTGTTTTACTCAACAGAGCTTTAAGTGAAATAATTTTACATTAACATTCCCCCAAGGAGATTAATTGATTGCTTAGTGTTTCCGGGCGCATCATTTACTAAGGTCATTAATCACGTACGCGTATTCATTTTCGCGAGAGGTGGCAGTTATCTCTAGCAACCAGGTATCTCCCACCAGCGGGGTACCGCTCCACCCGGTTCAAGCTCTAACCTCTCGACTGGTTTCCCGCCGTGTGTGGTAGCGTAGTGCTTGTGTCTGTGCAAGTAAGGGGTGAGGACAGGTCAAGGAAAGGGAAAGAAAGATAGCGCGTGATCCGTGGCCCGTTTGTTAGGGTACTACTCTGGCATTAGCCTGGTGTTGATCGAAGAAAATACGAAAATATACACAGACAAGGCCCCCTCCCCAAAAAAAAGTATCAGACCCAAAGACGAGACATGTATTGATTGTCTCTATGTATTTCGATACATGTATTGTTTCTATGTATTTCGACACATTGAATCCAAATCTGAAACTAGAATTGCGCCATCACCCTTCATTTTTTTATCGCGAAAAAACACCATTAAATTGTATTTTCGTTTGTTTTTGTTTTCGGGGGTTGTTGTCAGACCCAAAGACTTGACACATGCTTCTCTATGTATTTTTCTAAATTAGCAACTGAATTTATCCACTTTGTCGTTACCAGTGCCCTTCAATAAGAGGTTTTCCGCCGAAAATTCGTCGTTTTTTCGCGCAGCTTTACATAACTTTCTCTCCATTCCGCAGAGAGGTAGTAAAAATGTACGTTTCTTGAACCCTTTTTATAAAAAATCTGACTCTGTACAGCAGGCATTTGGGACTTGGCGCAAGAAATCAAAGTTAACCAGCAAAAGTAGATTCCTACGCATATCGTAGCAAGTGACGCAAAGAACGTCAGTGACGTCATGGAACGAGAAATCCAGCCTAACAGCATCCGCAGTGCGATATGCGCAGCCCAGCAATTAAACGATGAGGCGAATTTTATTTCTGGGAAGACACGAACATTCTCTATGAAACACTGCACGTAATGGATGCTTTTATCATTCACCTAGGAACTTGCGTAATGAATTCAGGACAATTTCACATGCATGTGCATTATTTTACAACATATTGCTAGATGATACGATTAAAATTCATGTACCTGTTTTGTAAAGTAAAATCTTTTCTGTTGCATAACTGTTTCTCTACAATGAAAGACTGTACTGAGTATAAAAAGGAAAAATAGTGGTGCTACAAGATCATATATATTTTTGCATAGTTTATAACTTCTGGAAAATTTTCAAATTCAAAGAGTTCAACGAAAATTAGATCTCTTTTAAGCATTCCATGTCCGTGGAAAATATTTAACAAAAAATTCGGAGTGGTTTTTGAGAACTTCTTTATAAAATATATTAACTTCAAGCAGATATTACGCGAAAACTACAACTACGCTACGGGTTGTTAAAACGAACTGCCAAACCTTTCATTTTTGAACAGATTTTGTTTAAGACAAAACTCATTATTTTTAATATTTTGTTTAAAATCTTAAATTTATTTATTTATTTAATTTTACGTCAAAAAAACAGTTAAAACTGCATATGACGTGCTATGGGGAAAAGTGAATTGTGTGCACATTTTCAAAATTCTGTGATCCCTACACTAAGTCATATACTACTTAAATTTTGAAGAGAAAAAACTTCTGCTATTTTCGAAAATGCAGTGATACTAACACTTCTCTTTTATCGTTCTTTGATACACATGAGATGAAAATTTAAGGAAAAATTTGGAGTCGTTTTTGAGAAAGTAATTGTTTTAAATTGCTTATATTTCAAGCAAAATTCAGCGAGAACTACTCGTATTTTCTAAAAATTGTACATGACCTTACTTCAACATTTATCTTTGATGGACAGATTTCATTAAGGATTAAGTCTCTACCTTCAACATTGTAGTTACAGAAAGACACAAAAAATGTTGAACTTTTGCAGTTTTAAAAAAATCATCCATTTCAATGAAAATGAGACCAGAACTATTCTTTTAATTGTCCTTTACGCTATCCGAACAAATTTTAATAAAAAATTGGAATCATTTTTGAGAAAATTTTGAAAATGTATTGAGGCTTGATGTTATCAAAATGTTTAGTTTATTTACTTAGTAATAATAATTTTCAATGCTTTCTGTTGATGCCAATTTATCAATTAATTGATTCAATTAATTATTCACAAGCAAACATCTTATTTATTCATATTCACGGAAATATATTTTCATAAATATTTTGTTTTTATCTGTGACTTTTGTGTTACAAATTCAACAATTCCTCTCATGTTTCTTGTCTTCTGTAACCTATAGAAGACGCCCACAATTCCCACAAATCTGTGCCCTATATAACACGGCCATCCTTCATAAAGTAGATCTACTCCATACTACAAGGCTTGATGTAGTCCTAAAACTTAAAATATCCATTTCAAACTCGCGGAGTTTCCAGTTCTTTTAAGATGATCGGGGAATAACAATTGGAGACAATCTTCTGAACGGTTTATGCCCTAGCACTGACCTCAGATAGAGAAACTGATGTTTTACCGTCAATCGACTTTTTGATATCAAGAAACCATGAAGCATGAATTCTGACGACACATGTTAGAGGAAGTAATTTACTATAAGTAAAGAACTAGAAGTCCTAGAAGTGATTTACTATAAGTAGTTACTAATTTACTAACTGTACAGGAACAAGATTAATGCACTTTTTAGTCGCCAGGGTCCGACAATACGAGTTTTTCTGAGGAAAATTCGCCGTGTCCCGACACAAGGATACTTTTGGTTATGAAGTAAGGCGAGAAAGTAAAAAAAAATATTTTAACTATGATATTTAATGCATTAGTTACAATTTGTACTGTACAATTCTAAAAGACTGAATATGCCTATTGCAATATACTTCATACTCCATATGTAGTTATATATGATAAACATATCATCACCATCAGTTTTTTCGACCAGTTCTCCTGGTCCACTGAGTATATGTTTAGAGGGCCCTTTGCTTTGCTTCCGGACATAAATGTACCTTCACTATATGCATATTTGCTTGAGATCGAGAATATATTTCACATAGGCTTTCTTCATGCCCTCGCGTCTGTAAGTCAGTTCCATCACATAGGGCACGATAAGGGATAATAGCCAAAATCTGTTGCTCTTTAGCCTTTGCAAATAGTTCTTGTTACATCGGAAGTGAATATTTTCTTATCCTTCGTAATAAGGGAAATCTGTGTTGATTTGCCTTTGCAAATAGTTTTAATTTCACGGGAGTGAATATTTTCTTATCAGCTCTTGCCTGATAAGCTTGTTGCTACCTGAATTCATAAAATATATTATTATGTATACAGGTTACGGTAGGAATCCCAGAATTTAAGAAAACGTGACCCACTTCTCACACAGTTTTTGAATGTTTTTGACGTTAAATAAAGAAAATGTATACATTTAAAAAATAAAATATATACATAATAAATATAATAATAAATATAAAATGTATATACATACATAATAAATTGGAATGTAAATACATGTATTCATACATACACACGTACTGGAGTGGCTTAACTTTTCCTTTCATAATCTTTCGATTTAGTCACGTACTTCTTTCCTTTCAGTTTCATCTACTCATTTCTAAAACGTGACTGACTCTTCGATCCTCGTACAGTCCCATTCATCAGCCACAGCGTTCAAAGAATATTGAAATTGTTTGGTGAAAATATAGCACTTTCTGCAATAAACATGCTGAGCGCACACACACATGAAGACAATACCTCCAGCAACTGGAAACTCTCAGCAGAACACAAACCTTTAAGTAGATCATTCGCCATTTTGAAACAATCAAACAACATTTCTGGATAACGAAACCAAGTCTACTACAATTATCCATGCCATAATTGGCCAGAAACTCATTATTTGCCCAGTAATTAACTATTCATGAGTGAAATACGAATTTTGATACCTCAGACAGTGTAGAAATCGGGGGTATTTATTGTTGGTTTGGTTTACTAATTTAACTGCCTCCTGTTTGCTTTCACCGAACACAACAAAAATTTGATTTTTTTCGTGATTTTTCGTTTTGAATTTTCGTAATATTTTCATCGAAGCTTCTCGAAAAAATATTAATGGATGCGACGGTGAGTCAGATAAACGACATTCATGAGTACTTTCAAACACGGTGATTCATTCTACATTCATTCTACAGCTTAGTTAATCTACATGTCTGCTCTTAGGTTGAAATGTTGACAAGTCGTCACACGGAAGTCAATAAATTAAGATAGAAGAGGCGACAGTCTGAGTTAGCTCAGAGATAACATTGACGCTGTCTTCGCAGCGTGTCTGGCCGAGAGATCCGGCCGCTGTATTGAAGAGAATTTCTAGCGGCCGGCTGCTCTGATCGGGAGTATTCCGAAACTTCTCCTATCAGTGCTAGACGAATATCGGATAAGCATCCTGCCAATTGGGCCACGGACCTCTCGCGAACTTTCCTTCGTCTTCCTTGTCCTATTCTCTCTGCACACACACACACGCGCGCGCGCGCACACGCACACACACACACACACACACACACACACACACACACACACACACACACACACCGGGAGGGGTGGCTCAAGGCATCAACTCATGTCTCTGAAGTGTCTCTGACCGGGAGGTTCTAGGTTCGAGTCCCGACGGTGGCAGGATTTTCGACTAGCTTGCCAGTTAGGTCCAGTTCAGTCGCTGTCTGGAGGAGAATTCTAGTGGCCGGCTGCTCTGATCGGTAGTTTTCCGTGTTTTTTTATCAACACCAGACGAATGCTGGAGCAGTACTGTAACAAACGGGCCACGGACTGCGCGAGATCTTTCCTTCTTCTTCCTTGACCTACCCTCTCCCCTTACACACACACACACACACACACACTGATACTTACACGCACTACACTACTGCTCTTGTGGGAAAATCATTCTGGAGCTAAGTGTTTTGCCCAATGCGAGAGATACCTCAAGGGGGGAAATCCCGCAAGCTAATGTGTAGGTCGACGCTGGATCTAACCTTCTAGCTGGGGAGGATCATCACTACATCCAGGATAAGACATTCACTACACTAACGGTGCCAATGAAACTATTGTTGACGCGTCTTGAAACAGTAGTCAATCAACCATAGAAGACGCCATGTCATTGTGCTATCACGCATTCGACGGATCTTAATTGAGTCAACTACGCACGAGCTACGTATACTTGCTGACGTATTTTAGTCAATAGACTGAATGACGTATATTAGCATAAGTCTATCGCCCTCCTGCATATCTCTAAACTTATTTAGACATTCTCATTACATTCCAAATATGCCTATCGGCTTGGTGGCTCAGGACATCCATTGATGTCATTGCACCAAAATATCCTAGGGTTCGACAGTACACTAACACATATTCCGGGAGACCGGTCTGGAGCTTAGAGCTTGTCCCGGCTGGGGCGGTGCCCCGCTGGTGGGAGAGTCCTGGTTAGGGGAAAACCCCGTTAGCCGACGGTAGGTCGGCGCCGGATCTCGCCATCCAGCGGAGGAAGATCACAGCCGTTTCCCGAGGAAAATGCATGCACTACGCTTACGGGACTAATGACCTGAGCTATTGACGCGCCCGGGATCACCAACCAACGAGACGACGCGTGTGGTAGAAGTAGCTTGAGGTTATGAACGTTTGTATTCGTGGCCTAAAAAGGTAGTTGTCAAACAGTTTTGGATAATCGGATCTAATGAGGCCATGTGTGGACTATATTAGCAGTGCTTTAAAATTCAATATTACGTTCTGATGTCTAATGATCCATGTTTCATTTACATCCCCTGAGTCGATCCACTGTGAGTTTTTCTTGTTAGATTATTTACACTCGTCGATCGGTTTCATTTTACTTCGTGGCAGCACTGCAAACAATGACTATTTCGTGGGATTATAAGGAAAATGTGTTAAGTCCAAAATCATGGAACAAGAGACCTTGCAGATGAAAACTGCGTTTTTGCAGATAGGATTTTGTGGACAGGTATTTCCGAAGGCTTCATTGCTAAGTACGTATTATTTACTCTAGTTCCATGATTTTCGACTTAATACTTTTTCCTTGTAATTCCACTAATACGCAAAAGTACAGACACATGCTATGAGAGAGGATTGCGTCAAACATACAAGGAAGCATGGAATAACTACATGAAGGGCCATCCATAAATTACGTGACGTCTTTAGGGGTGGAGGGGTCAAGAGAATCTCACCTAATCTTACGTGCGGGAGAGGGCGGTCTCGGCAAATATCACATAATTTTTTCGCTAAAAACAGTGCGAAATTGCGAGAAAATTGGGACATTTTAAGTAAAACACGTTTCTGCACAAAAATATGGCTAAATCTTGCACAAAAAATTTTATGGGAGTTATGTGAATGGCACAATAAGTAGCATAGTATACTGAGAAACAGAATCTAACAAAAATTACCAAACTGTTTATCATCAATGAGATAATGTCGTTACCTGTATTTTTAACATTATTATAAGAAACGAAGATATCCGTAAAGAACTGGATATATATAATATATATGAAAAGATTGAGGAATACAGAGAATCATGGAGACATCACATTGGAAGAATGGGTGAAGAAAGAATTCCACGCTTAGTGATGCAATACCGACCGAAGGGTAGGAGAGATGTCGGGAGGCCCAGGAAGAGATGGAGCTGAAGTGCAAGTGAAGACGGAACAGGCATTCATGCCTAATCCCTGAAAGGAAGAAGAAGAAGACCTGTATTTTTACAGAAATTTTAAAGAAAAATTACGGAGATTTTTTAGAAGTGCAATAATATTCTTTGTAATTCAGTCACTCTATTTTCTAAATATTAGTCATATCTAGTCTTAAATATAATTAAGCAAATTATATTTTTTAAATAAATCTCAATGCAATCAATCACAAACTAACGTATTTACATTAAAAATACGCATTTTGAAAAATCTCGTTTGAGATTAGAAGGGGGAGGGGGGTCGAACCAAATCTCACGACATCTCTTCAAGGGAGGAGGGGAGTCGAAAATCACCAAAATCGCCTCACTTAATTTATGGACGACCCCTCAGGAAAGATGGGAACTCGGAGAGCTACGCATCATTGCTTTATGAGTAAGAGAACGCCAAACTAAAGTGGGGTAATAAAAAAATGCAAATACGTTTGTTCTTGTACAGTTTTAATTCATGTTGTAAATAATAACCTTAAATATTGCCTCATATTCATAAATCCGATGATAGCGACGTAAGCGAATATACAGACAGAACACAGACGAGAAAGCAGGTAAATACAGAGGCCCACACTCATGGTTGGTTTCTTACGTAAGGATACGATGTCGAGCTAGATATAACTGCTTGAAACTGCTTCGTATCAAACTATAGGGTTCACCCAGGATTAGACACTCGCAATTGCACTGTTACTGATAAAGAACAAGTGCTGTACGTCGTTGAGAATCTGCTTTTACGATCTTCAAATGGCTATTATCGCTTTGTACAAATTGCTGAATGACCTTGCCCCTTTTTCTTTAAGAGTATTTGGATCAAGAGGTAGTTTATTCAAGCTCCGGAATATTGGCACATCCGAGTCCCTCCCTCGCAGAATGGAAGGTTTCCTTAGTGAACATACATTTACACAGTAAAATACCTATGAGCCATCCTAGACACTCGTCTCACATGGAAACCACACATTACCCATAGACTGAACAAAAGTATGCTGCACTCTTCAAACTACATCCTCTTATATACCGTAAATCGGCGCTCCAAACAGACATAACCCTGCACATTTATAAAGCTGCAGACCATCACTAACATATGCCTGTCCTGTGTGGGGCGGTGCTGCACAAACAAACCAAAAGGAATTCAAGTTATTCAAAATAAAATCCTCCGAACGTCGGTGAACGCCCCATGGTATGTATCCAGCAAACAACTGCACAGAGAATTGAACATCGATACCATTACTCAGCACATTTCAACATTATCAAAAAATTCTTCACCACCCTAAACCTAGTACGCGGTGCCAGACTCTACCACCTGGGAAAATCCAGTAATGGTCTAACCAGAATCAAATCAGACTTCCTTCCAAAAGATCAATTCAGACTTCCGTAATCATCATAAACACGTAATCCTTCATTCTCTCTCCCTCCCCCTTTGAACGAGGTTCCCAGAGGGGATTCCATATCACAGATAAAATCGGTTTAAGTTAGTTTAATTTGCAAGCACCTCGGTGCTTTTCAGTTAATATTGTATTATTGTAATATTGTAATCATTTTCTGTGCACGTCTTCTAGAATTCAGTGCGAAATACAATTATTCAAATTATCGTTTCCATGTTGTCGCGGCAGGAGGTATTATTCCGAAGGACAACATGATAGCCAAAATTTATTGCTTATTTATCCTTGAAAATAGATATTATTACATGGGAGGGTTGTTTTTCTTCAATATTTAAGTAATATATGACTTAGTGTAGGGATCACAGAATTTTGAAAATGTGCACACAATTCGCTTTCCCCATAGCGCGTCATACGCAGTTTGAACTGTTTTTTGACGTAAAATAAATAAATAAATAAATAAATAAATAAATAAATTTGTTTGGTGTTTGTATCCAATGTCAGAACTGTAAAGTGGTTTATCCACTGCTCGGGTGCAATAAATTAAAAAAAGTACATTTACCGTACGGCATCTCAGAGCATGCTCAACAAAATATTCCATCAAATCAGGAGTACCACAGGGTTCGAGCCTCTGCCCAACCCTATTCACGATGTACATCAACGGCTTACCCACCACACCGTCAACATCCGTTGCCACCTTTGCAAATCACTCAGCAATCTACTCCACAAACCGAGACATAGGAACAGCAATAGATTGGTTGGTTGGTTGTTGGTGATTCCGGGCGTGTCAACAGCTTAGGTCATTAGTCCCGTAATGTGTAGTGCATGTTTTTCCTCGCGCGATAGCGGTGATCTTCCCCCGCTGGATGGGGAGATCCGCCGTCGACCTACCGTCGGCTAGTAGGGTTTCCCCCTAACCAGGACTCTCCCACCAGCGGGGCACCGCCCCAGCCGGGACAAGCTCTAACCTCCCGACCGGTCTCTCGGAATATGTGATAATGTAGTGCATGTTAGTGTAAGTGTGTGTAAGGGGAGAGGATAGGACAAGGAAGAGGAAGGAAAGATCACGCGCGGTCCGTAGCCCGTTTGTTAGGGTACTGCTGCGGCATTCGCCTGGTGTTGATCGGAGAAACCACGGAAAACTACCGATCAGAGCAGTCGGCCGCTAGAATTCTCCTCCACACAGCAAGTGAATTCGACCTAGCTGCAAAGCTAATGTTGAAAATTCCGCCGGCGTCGGGACTCGAACCTATGACCTGCCGTCAGAGGTGCTGCAGTGACATCAGTTGATGCACTGAGCCACCACTCCCAGTAACAGCAATAGAGGACCCTCAAAATCATCTCACCATATTTTCCGATTGGGCACAAAAATTGCACATTCAGATAAACGCAAGCAAGAGTCAATGGGAGTGTTCACTCTCCCCATCCACACTCACCTATCAAAAGCAATATAATGGATTCCCGCGAACTCCACAGCCGAATACTTTGGAGTATTATTCACATGGAGCGACTCACATGGAGAGCAAATATCATGCAAAGAAATGCATTAGCCGCTAGAAAAACACATCAGTTATACCCCTGTATATAAAATTCTATAACAAAATGTCTGGAATAGCTTTAGCTACTCATTTAATACTAGGTAAAAAGGACGCTCATCGTAACATTTGAAAAGGAAACTAACCAGAGAATTTTGGGGTAAATTTTCATTTGTAAACAGAACAATCCGTCAATGGAACATCTTATTTCAAGTACTCAATATCTTGCATTGGTTAGTAGTTTTAAAAATAATTTGAAACATTAATGTTAATTGTGAATAATGTTATTTCAAAGTTAGATTTAAATTGTTAATAAATGATTTATTCATCATCGTAAATATTATAAGTAAACTATCATGATTAATAGCAATGGTATAACTTGAAAGTTTTGCAGTTTATTGTAACCAATAGATTCTTCAGTGCAATCTAGTATAGTTGAGTATTTGTTTTAATTAATGTACTTGAAATTGATTCCAGTGAATTGGAAATATTTTTTTTATTTTTATATTATTCTTATTTTTTATATTTCAAAATTTGTGTAAAGATTTAGTGCTCTCCATTGCAACTTTCCTCTGGAAAACAGTCCACTTGCAAAAAATAAGCATTAATATTATTATTATTAATAATTTATCATCATCATAAATTAATGTTTACTCTATAAGGTTTCTGTGTCAAGCATTTATTGTATTCATATTTATAAAAAGGAGTATCTTTCATCACGTTTACATTCATAGTAATTACGAAAGGTTTTGTTTACGACAAAATCACATGTTTATGTCACAGCGTCTACGTCAAAGTTTTCATTGTGAATGAACCTTTACCGCTCATTTCAGTGACGTCATCTTTCATAGTCGCTTTTGTTTGAGAGCTGTTTGTACTCCACAAAACTAAACCCATGTTGTCACGACGCTTACAAATTATGACCGTTAACTGTCTGCTGCTTCCGCACATTTGAATTCTGTCAACGTTTCTCAGCTGACGTTGCCAGAGTTTGCTGACGTAAGCGTGAGGAACCGGCTAAATAAGCAGCTCAAATACCCACAGGTATCGCTCTAAGAGCTCCACGCAACCTACATTAGGCATGCGACATCGCTAACAAAATATCGAAGTTTCTAAACATTGTTGTTCAAAATTAAAACATCGATGTTAAAAACATCGCCCCAAATGATCGAGGTTTGGAAACATTTGTTTATTATTTCTTTATTATTTAAAATAAAAGGTTAATTTTTAATTAAGATTTAACTGGCACACAATGTCAAAAAATTGTTATATGTAATAACACGAGTGCTTTGGAAATTGTCGAAAATTCCCGACTCATGAAGCGAGTAAACTAATTACGAACGCAGTTGACGGGCCCGGAAACACGAAAAATCAATGAATGGGGCGCGTCAACAGCGTAGATAATTATTCCCGTAAGTGTAGTGCATGCTTTTTCCCTCTGGAGATGGAGGTGTTCTGCCCCCACTGGATGGCGAGATCCGGCGCCGACCTACCGTCGGCTAGTGGAGTTTCCCCCTAGCGGGGCACCGCCCCAGCCGGGACAAGCTCTAAGATCTACACCGGTCTCCCGGAATATGTCGTAGTATAGTGCGTGTTAGTGTAAGTGTGTGTGTCAAGGGAGAGGATAGGACAAGGATGAGGATGGATAGATCGCGCGCGGTCCGTGGCCCGTTTGGTAGAGTACTGCTCCGGCATTCGCCTGGTGTTGATCGGAGAAACCACGGAAAACTACCGATCAGAGCAGCCGTCCGCTAGAATTCTCCTCCAGACAGCGACGGAATTCGACCTAGCTGAAAAGCTAGTGTCGGAAATCCTGCCGCCGTCAGGTCTCGAATGTAGGACGTCCCGGTCAGAGGCGCTGCAGTGACATCAGTTGATGCACTGAGCTACCGCTCCCGGTCCAGTATGTGAAGATGGATGCGACAAACTCCCCATGATTCGCAGTGCATGGTGCGCTACAGATGTACTACACTTACGGAACTAGTGACTTCAGAAATTGACGCGCTTGGGGTCATAACTCATTGCCTCACCCAAGCGTTTTGTGAGTCGTCATGGTATTAAGTGATAAAGTTTCTGGGAAAAGGAGCCCATTGTCATCGCGTTATCTCCCTGCTGGGATGTCAGTGGGTGTGTGCACACGCCTGTGCCAATGGGTAGCCAGAACTACGCGCTCGACCTCCGAAGACTCTGTCCTCAACGATTCATTGAATTTCCAGACGCGTCAACAACTAAGGTCCTATAAGTGTAATGCATTTTTTCCTTCGGGTTGTGGCGGTGACCTCCCGCTGGATGGCGAGATCCGGTGCCGACTTACCGTCGGCTAGTGGGGTTTCCCCCTAACCAGGACTCTCCCACCAGCGGGGCACCGCCCCAGCTGGGACAAGCTCTAAGCTCCCGACCGATTGATTGATTGATTTTTTCGTGTTTCTGTGCGCGTCAACTGCTGTGGTCATTAGTCCCGTTAGTGTGGTGTATGTTTTTTCTCGAGAAATGGCGGTGAACTTCCCCCGCTGGATGGCGAGTCCCGGCGCCAACCTACCGTCGGCTAGTGGGGTTTCCCCCTAACTAGGACTCTCCCACCAGCGGGGTACCACATCAGACGGGACAAGCTCTAAGCTCCCGACCGGTCTCCCGGAATATCTGGTAGTGTAGTTATGCATATTAGTGTGTGTGTGTGTGTGTGTGTGTGTGTGTGTGTGTGTGTGTGTGTGTGTGTGTGTGTGTGTGTGTGTAAGGGGTGAGGATAGGACAAGGAAGGCGAAGCAAAGACGTGCGTGTTCCGTGGCCCGATTGTTAGAGTACTGCTCCGGCATTCGCCTGGTGTTGATAGGAGAAATCACGGGCAACCACCGATCAGAGCAGCCGGCCGCTAGAATGCTTCTCCTAACAGCGTCTGAATTTGACCGAACAATCTAGACAGAGTCAAAAATTCGCCATCTTTGAGACTTGACACCAGGTCTCCCGGTCGGAGTCGCAATAGTAGCAACAACATGTGGCAATTAATTAGCAATTAATTATTTTTATATTTTTATGTCTCTCTGATCAAAACTTGATATCAAGCCACCTCAGCCAGATTTTTCGAAAGTACAATTCTTCTCCAACCAACAGCTGAATTCGACCTATTAATTCGGGAATGCGAAAATACTACTTTTTGTATTCAAATGCAGATATTTCAACATTACCAAAAATCAAAAAGGTACTCAAAATAAAATGAGCCTAAAATGTTATTTTGAATGTTACTTTATCTGCCATGTTTTTCATTTTATATTTCTATTTATATCGCAAATCTCAAAAAACTCTTTCTTCCAAACTTTTCTTTCATATTTTGAAATAAAGCCGGACGCGAAATAATCAATGAACAACAATATGCTAAAAAAAACTACAGAAAACGGCGTACATGCTGAATGCCCAATTTTTGTCAGGTGAATTATACAAAATTCTGGCGTATCCGTGCCAGAACTCTCGCATGTTAAACCCCGCCCTAATTTTTCGTAAGGGTATCGTGAAACAGAAACATGGGAACATGTGGTCCGTTTGCATCGTAGTTCCCTCCTCAATTACGTACACAAGACTTGTACTGTAGACCACGGTAAAACGTTGAATGAATGGTTGCACTACACATATTAAATCAATTTTCATCGGTATCAAGCAACTGTTAATAGTACTTCTAGTTGTTGCAGCGAGAGCGAATCTTGAATTAATAATTATGCAAATAAACCTCGTCAGTCTGCGCAAATCACGGCGTACACAGAAAGCGTAAATAATTTGGAGGAATTTAAACCTTCTAAGCGTGACGTCACAAAGATCGCCACCAACATCAAGAGCTAATATATGGGTCATGGACGAATATATTGTGTATTAGTATCGTTAAGCACCGAACCGGCAAACAATTAATAGAATTTCCAAGAATATCTTATCCTGTACAATACGGTGTGAGGAGCGTTTCTTTGAGGCATTTGGTCACAAAATTTTAGTTTTCAAGGCCCTAAAATGCTTCGTTTAGGAGTTATTTAACAATATAACTGGTAGAGTGTTGCGGGTTGCGTCTGTCATGAATATTTAGATTTTTTTTTTCAATAAATCCTTCATATGTTTAAGGTCAAAATGCAATTCGTCGCGTCTACGTGAAATTCTCTTTCTTTCGAGACCTCATTTGTAAAGGTTGGTTACGTGTAAGAACAGCAAATGGTATCTATACCACTGAAATAATATAGGATACGATGGTAAATGAACTATCAAATGGAATTGACCAACTTGTGCAATATGGTTATATAAATTAGTGAATATGGTATTTTTGAAGCTTATGTCACATACCTAAATTTGATGGGAGTGTTGATGTTTATCAGAGGTACATCATAATTCTCACTCATGTTTCCTATCAGTGGAAGTTCACATTGTACCAAAGTTGATAAGGGAATCACACAATTGTGCTACTTGAATCCGACGGCAGCTGTGAGATAAGGATTTGCAAAAGGGCTTGAGAGTGCGTTTTGTCCAAGGGGGGGGGATCTTTAAAAAGTTCGATGTCTCCAATAGAGAAAATGATAATTTGTCCTTAACAGGGACACAATGTATCATTTATGATATCATCTCTTTGAAAGAATCAAATCAAATTTTACCACAGGAAATGCATTTTGCATTTGAAATGTGTCGCCAGGCCACTGGCTGCCGATTATAAGATCTCCTTGGGCCCAATCGAATCTAAGCTCTTGAATTTTACTGTCTCATCGTACCACGTACTTGCGTAGAAAAGAGAAATATTGTAAGGCTGCAGTTAAAAATGTAATATTTAGACAGAAAACTCGTATTGCCACACTCTGATAACGAAAAATGTATAAATGTCATTCCTGTATGTAGTAAATTACTTCCTCTAACACGTTGTTGTCAGAATCCACATTAAGTGGGTCCTTGATTCCAAAAAATTGATTGTCTCCAAAACGTCTGTCTGTTTGTGGTCAACTTTAGCGCCTAAACCGATCAGACAACTGATATTCCCCAATCGATCTGAACGAATTCAAAGCCCTGCAAATTTGAAACGGATAGTTTGATCGGGGGTACTTTATAAGAAGTCTCGACATATTCAAACTTTTCTCAAAAAATGTGGGCAAAGTTTTATTTATCTTCTTCCTCGGATAGCGCAATAGAAGCTTACGAAAATGTCTTAGATCTCATTTTAATTGGAATTTCTGAATTTTCTAAAATAGTAAAAATTCAATTTTTTTCGCGACTTCCTACAATTTCAATATTGAAGAAAAATACTTTTCACTTTAACGAAATTTGTTCTGTAAAGACAGATTTTGAAATAAGGATGTGTACAATTTTTCGGAAACATGAGTAGTTTTCGCGTAATTTTGCGTCAAAAATAGGTCATTTCAAACAATTATTTTCTCAAAAACGGTTCTAAATGTTTTTTCTTCGATAGAGCATTAGATGCTTTAAAAAATTGGTGCAGTTCCCGTTTTCCGCAAACTCTCAGTATTGTCAGAAATTGCAAAGAATTACTATTACAAAAGTAGAATATTGATGATAAAAGATTTTTATCTTATAAAAAGTGTTCTATAAATCAGTACTTTAGAAAAGGTCATGAACTTTTTTTAAACGAGTAGTTTTCGAGTAATTTCTGCTTGAAGATAATGGATTTTTTTAATTCTCAAAAACGACTCCATCTCTAATTTTTTCACAGATAAAGAAAAGGACGCTTAAAAATGGCGCAGGTCTCATTTTCACTGAACTCTACATTTTCAAAAATTGAAAAATTAGAAATAATGACAAAAAGTATATGATGTTGTGTCAACACTAATTAGATTAACAACGCCTTTGAGATAGTACATTAACTTTTCCAAAATTGAGCGGATTAACTTATAAGAATTGAATGCAACGAAAGACCGGCAGCGCTCCAAGCCTGAAAATATACAGGTTTCGTTACTTGGCGAATAGATAGCAGCACGGAGCTCTAACTGTGACGTCCGTCACATTTCACGAAATCCCCAGCACGTTGGTAATTCCGGAAATTTATAGCACAATTGAATCGTTTATTTCAGAAACCCGTCAAACGCCAACTTTCTCATTGCGAGAAAACTGAGAACAAAATGTTCTAATTTTTCATTTTAAAATATTTTTTTAATATTAAAGCAGTTAATAAATGAATGTAAAATAGGTAAATATACACTAAACGATATGTCTACCCTCATGGAAAAATACTCCACCGCTAAAGCGCTTTTTAGATTTTGGTGTTTGACGGGTTTCTGAAATAAACGATTCAATTATACTTAGGTTTTTCTAACGATGCGGCTGCCGGTAGAGTCTTCAAGATGGAATTCGGCACGGCTTTTCGCGTCTTTCTCGGTCGTGCCGCTATAGTCGCTTGATCTGCAGCACTGCTTGATGCGGTCGCGATCATGCGACATCTTGCGAATGGAGCGAGAAAGGCGCAAAAAGTCGTGCCATATTCCATCTTCGTGATACTACCCTCAGATAACACGTTAGAAAAAACCCAAGTTTATGCTATGTTTATAGTCTCTTTCAAGACTCTTTATTGAATGGAGGAAGAGATTTGCTGTTCACAAACCCTGTATTTTTCTCAGTTAAAAACAGTTTTTCACCCCGTCATTATTATAAATTCGTGAGCGCGGTTAATTCAACTTCCGCCCGTACAGAGTTCTTTGACATATCATATTTCCACCCGAAAGCGGTGCTGGCTCACTAACGTGAAATTACAGTTCAATAAGTGAATGAACAGCAGACAGGTGATATCTGAGCTTATTCTTAACGTTTTTAGATATTACGCCAATATTTTATTGTTTTTATGTGCTCACAGCATTTCGTATTGTATCGAAGTACATCAAGTCATGCTAAGTGTCGAATAGGGGATATTTGGTTTTCGAACAAAATCAAAATATCGTCTTCTTATTTTGACCTTTCACCTCATGTACGTCTTTAAATGCTCTTTCAAACTTTCTGCTGTTTTCTAGACCTTAACATCAATTTTGTAAATTCGCGCTCTCCGTACAGCAAACTGTATTCTATTTAATGCGTTATAAATCGCATACGCCTGAAGATTCTTATTATTAAAATGTGAGATAAATTGGAATTGTTAAAATGATCGGAGACTTAGATGAACCATTATCGTGCTTTAACAAACTAAAATCTAAATTCCCGTTACATCACGATCTTGAGATAAGTGTTATCATCTTTTATCGCGTTAACGTAAATTCTTGGAAGAAATCAAGTAACATTTATTTCAATTACAGTGGAAAATTACTGGACTGTTCGGAACCTGGAGCCTCGAGATAAGCGGGTTGTATTGAAATACCTGTTCGCCGTACTCCGTATCATATCACATTTTCATCACACAGTTCACTCGTAAACTTTGTATAAATGAGGATAGAAAGAAAGGGATTTTCTTATCTGCATAATATCGAAGATGTCCACTTTAAATTCCTCTTAGATGATGGGGTGTGCTTGAATGAGAAGCGATAACATAAGAGCACTTCAGAATTACCGGATACACACAACGCCAGTGGCGTAGTTTGGTTAAACCCCTTCCTAAATTTTCAAAGTAAAAAATAACAAAAATTGGAAAACCATTTAATTTAATTACCAAAAAGTCAAGGAAAATAAATGTTGACATTTAATGTAATGAAGTTTGTTATTATTTAATTACATAATTTTTAATAATATTACTCATCTCGAACATGTTTTTCGACCAGTTTCCGTGATCCCTTGAGAAAATGCTGAGATGGCCCCTCGTTTTGTTTCTGGATAAAAACGTGGCTTCATTATCTGTGCGCGTCTTCTAGAGTTCAGTGGGAATATAGTTATTTAAATTATCACTCTTCAAATTTCGTTCGTCGTTGTCGCGACGGAATTTTCCTTCTCGAAGGATATGATGAGGGATAAGAATAAGATTGCCAACAATGTTCGTGTAAAAGAGAGGACACTATAAAGACAAAAAAGCAAAAGAAAAAAAGAATCAACACATTTCTTTTAATAAATATTTAATTTAGACTAACATAACGTCTATTTCTTTCTTCTCTCCATTTGCGATTCAAGTGAAAAGATTCTTGCATAAAAAGCAGATGAAGATGGTCTGAGCGACTTTTTTATTTTAGTCGCTAGACAGAGACGCTGTAACATGCATGCATTTGTCAGCGGTCAGAGAAAGGATATACATGTTTTCTATTCTAAATTAAATAATAAACGATACAACGTAGCAGATGTTAGTCATGTGATAAAATAAATGACAATAAATGTTAAAAGTTTACTAAAAAGAGGACATTTAAAATACAAAGGAGGATGAGAAGACAATTGACATCAATAGAGGACTGTCCTCCCAAATAATAGGACGATTGACAACCCTAGATAAGAATCCAAATCTATAGCTGATTTGCCTTTGAAAATAGATTTTATTTCATCCGAGCAGTGCCGGCGCTATAAGTATGGGCAGACCGAGGTCCCTCAAATCAAGGCTTCAATTCTTGCCAAAAACGCTCATTTCTTTCTGTGTTCAGAATTCAACTTGTATATTGTTTAGGGTAAGGGTCCCAGAATTTAGAAAACTTGCACTTTTCTCTGAAGCACGTAACACACAGTTTTTAATTGTTTTTTATGTAAAATAAAGAAAATAAAGGAAAAAATCAAATTCAAGAACAATTTCTTCGGTTTGCACATAACTATGTAATTAAAATGAAATTACTGGCATTCCTTTCTAACCTCCAGATTTTCGGGTGGGGTCTAAGTTGATTGTGATTGATTGATTTTTTTGTGTTTCCGGGCGCGTCAACTGCTTCGGTCATTAGTCTCGTTAGTGTAGTTCATGTTTGTTCTCGGGAAATGGCGGTGATCTTCCCCCGCTGCATGGCGAGATCCGGCGCTGACCTACCGTCAGCTAGTGGGGTTTGCCCCTAACCAAGACTCTCCCACCAGCAGGTCACCGCCCCAACCGGGACAAGCTCTAAGCTCCCGACCGATCTCCCGGAATATGTGGTAGTGTTATGCATGTTAGTGTAAGTGTGTGTGTAAGGAGAGAGAATAGGACAAGGAAGAGGAAGGACAGATCGCGCGCGGTCCTTGGCCCGTTTGGTAGGGTACTGCTCCGACATTCGCCTGGTGTTGATGGGAGAAACTACGGAAAACTCCCGATCAGAGCAGCCGGCCGCTAGAATTCTCCTCCAGACAGCGAAGGAATTCGACCTAGCTGATAAACTAGTGTCGAAAATCCTACCGCCGTGGGGTGTGGGAACCTAGGACCTCCCAGCCAGAGGCGCTGTAGTGACATCAGTTGATGCTCTGAGCTACCGCTACCGGTGGGGTCTAAGTTGACCTCAAAGGCATTCTTTCAAATGTGTATACGGCAAAACAAAAACTGCGTCGTGTTACTTTTGAAATCATTGTCAAAAAGTCATAAAACTAAAAGCGATGAATGCATAAAACTCCTAATTTCTTATCAAAATATTGTTTCCCTGCCTGGTATGACATTCCGTGTTCCCATTTGTTGAGGCTGCAAAATAGCTTGAGTTTTTTGGGAGAGCATTAGACGATGATTTGGGTTGACAACAAGACTCCTTCCGCCTCTTTTAATCTCGACATCAGGGAAAATTCTGAAAGCCAATTATTTAAGAACTATTAGTTTATCTCAGTGTAAGAATTATTGAATATTGAAGTTGTCAGTATTACCTTGTCTGGGCGAAAAGAAATCGTTTTCTCTCGTAATGCGGGCGTGATAGTATTATTACGCGGAGATCGGGTGCCAACGCGTTGGTTACATGGAGACTGCAATTCTGTGCTAGGCACGCTACCAATCGTCAAAATCTAATTTTCAATGCAGCCAATATGTGAATTACTTAGTTTTTTTACTGACGAGGCGATCCTTTCGGCTGAAGATTCTCAAACAATTGACTTTCGTGGCGTCTAATTTGGAAAGGGATCTGATTCTTAGAATTTGTCGACAATACGAAATGCTATCTCTGGTCGCTTCCCAGCAGCTGGCGCTATCTCGCGAGAGTCTTTTAAAGCAGTTCAAAGTTTCAAAGCAGTTCAATCCTTCCCAAGAGTATCATACGAAAAATGCGTTGCTTTTCTCTCTGGAAGCCCGTCCGCGACTTTTAAGAAAAAATATAAGTCCAACGCGGGACGTTTAAAATGTATACCCTTTGCTGTTAATTAGCGCCAAGGAATTGTTATAAATGATTGAATTTTAAGTACAGCGCCAAATTTGAATTAATTTAGGCTGTCTACGTGCCAACACTATTACTTTATCGTAAATTTGTATTACTTTCTCGCATGCACATCAATATTAGAAGCAATTCTTCGAAATCTGCGTGATTATCTGCGTGTTATCTCCATTCATTGGGACCGGTTGAGCTTAGCACAGAGCAGCATTACCGATGCCTCTGCAGTGGCTCTGACCGGGAGGTCCTAGGTTCGACCTAGCTTTTCAGCCAGGTCGAACTCAGCCGCTGTCTGGAGGAGAATTCTAGCGGCTGGCTGCTCTCATCGGTAGTTTTCCGTGGTTTCTCCGATCAACACCAGGCGAATGCCGGAGCAGGACCCTAACAAACGAGCAACGGACCGCGCGCGATCTGTCCTTCCTCTTCCTTTCCTTCCTATTCCTGTCCCTTACTCGCACGCACACACGCACGCGCGCACACACACACACACACAAACAAACACACACACACGCGCACACACACACACACACACACACACGCGCGCGCGCACACACACACACACGCGCGCACACACACACGCGCGCGCACACACACACACACACACACACACGCGCCCTACACTACCGCACGTGCCAGGAGACCAGTCGAAAGCTTAGAGCTTATCGCGGCTGGAGCGGTGTCCCATTATGGGAGATACCTGGAGTGGGAAATTTCCACAAGTCGACGAACTCGAGAAAATCGTTACCGTAGTTGTACGAGTCGCGATACAGTAGTCTGATATTTCATAAAGTTTTCAATTCATTTTTACTTTAAATAGATAATTATAGTCACTACTTATGAGGTAGGACTATATGAAATGAGTCAAATACCGCTAACATTCAAATAGGTTCTAATTAAAGTCATATTTGTTAATTCGTGTATTTAACAACAAGTGATTTGATTAAACACTAAATAAACACAACATTTTTAGCATCTTAAGCTCACCGTGGAAATTGTTTTATTTAAACATTAAATGCTTTTACATATAACTATTGTTTACAATATATTTCAAAAAACTTTTTCTAGCTTAATCGTTGTAATCTTTGTTATTCGTGGAAATAAAATAACTCATATATTTTCTTGATACAACTTTCATACAAGAATTTTGTTTTCGAAAGGGGTACGTTATTAACCTATTATTACGTAATAGTTACGTACGTTATTTACGTAATCGTAATTGTTTAAGTCCTATTTATTTATTTACGTCAAAAAACAGTTAAAAACTGTGTATGACGTGCTATGGAAAGAAGTGAATACTGTACACGTTTTCAAAATTCTGTGATCCCTACACTAAGCCATAAACTACCTGAATTTTGGAGAGAAAAAAACCGCTTCGATGTAATAAATAAGTCGATTTACAATTACAATACAATTACGTTTTTTACGTTTACGTATCTTCACGTTTCAGCATTGCCCCGGGCCCCAAATTGTCTAGCTCTGGCACTGCCAGGATGCCTTCTTTTCGAGATGTAAAGCGTTGAAATTCCAACGACCGATATTTGATGAGTTTGCCCTCTACCTCTGAGTGTGATTTTTTACGAGTGTGTGTATGTGGGGGGGGAGAAGAGATCGCGCGTTCCTTTGGAATATTGATTGATCGATGGTGGGATCGATTGGCATGGTCAGAAATGGACGATTCGCTGATGATGATGATGATGATGATGATGATGATGATAATAATAATAATAATAATAATAATAATAATAATAATAATAATAATAATAATAATAATAATAATAATAATAATAAACAATAACTAACTTACACTACGTGTATTTTATATATTTTGTATTGCCCATATTAATAATCCTCCCCCTTCCCTCGACGGTATACTTCAGCCACACCATTGAGCATCACAGTTTATCAAATGCGATTTTATTTTTTGTGTATTAGTGATTTAAAAAGAGAATCTTAATGTATTATTATTATCTTACTGCAACAAATGCAGTTTTAGAAAAAAATCCCGTATGTGGAAACGATTTCATGGGAGTAATTTTTGTGGATGCAATTCTCTCACTTTCGATTTGGCGGGCGAAGAGGGCAGAAAACAAAATACGACGCCAAAATGGCGTCGATCAGTTTCACCATTAAGTGGAACCTAAAAATCGAAGGTCTGCGAAAGTTTAATAACTTAATTTTTAAATCATGTAAAGTAAATATCGTACGCATGATGAAAATGTTTAACTTCTACTAATAACAGTAGTATATTATTTTTTATTTACACATCAAACAAAATTGTTTCTTTCTGACAGTACGTACGACATCCATTCCATTTAGTTGGCAACACACGGACGCCATTCATGCGAGTGCGTCATCTAGCCTTTAAAGTGTGTTTGTGTTAAGTGTTTATTGCTACTAGTGACACCATTGTTAAATTTCCTAGTGAATGTGCAGAGTTTCTAAGCAGCTTTTGCTTATTTTGATGTTTAAAATTGCTGGACGTTTGTAGGAGCTGATCTTATAGTGTCTGTGATGAGCATTCTGTGGTTCCCGATTCCTAACCTCCATATATGTCCGATAATCGCCAGTTAGTATCTGACATACAGGAACTTGATAGAGGAATCACCGACTGTGAACAGTTTTTAGCCAAAGTGCTGAATCGAAAAATAGAAGGTTCGCGGCAAACTCCCGCGACTAAGAAGAAAAATGTACCCGCGAAAAGTTCTTCACGCCCGCAGTCCAGAGGAGGAGGGTCTCAGGTATTACATCGAGCCCCCTCGGCTGGCGCCAGTAGTACGAGAACTACTACAAAGTCCGCGAATCCTCCCAGAAAGTCCGTTGCCGTAGTTCATTCACAGCCAAGGAAGGCGTCGGCCGATCGTCTTCCAAAACCTAAAAGTAATGATGGTCACCAACGTAGGCGCAGTAACAGTGCTTCGAGGCTTGTATCAAAAAGTTGTACGTGTGAACCACCTCTCTTAGAATCTTTGGGTAAATTACCTGTACATGTACATGTCCCTAGAATTTCTGCTTCAAAAGTGTCCGAAGTTCAGGTACCTGTCAAATTGGAAACATCACCTCGTACCCATCGATCAAGATCACCTGGATCTAAGAGTAAGAATTTATCATGGGGGCAGATTCTGCGGGAAAATCATCAGACTTGCAAGGTGGATAGGGGTCAGTGGGATATTCACAGTACTAGACAAAACACTCATTCACATCCGTCTTTTAATACAAAGATTCCGCATGATTGTGAACCTATTAAAGAGTGTAGTTCTAGCGAATGCACTGCAACAGCCTCGTGCAATCACTTTTTTAAAGTAACTGCACAGAGGCGCCCTCAGGAAGAGTCCTTTTCTAGTGAAGGAACTTCTGGCTTCAGTTCTAACAATGAACTGCCATCCCATTTGACAAACAAGAGTGTTCAGTGTGGTTTACCGAATCCAGGACAGAGACCAAAGTCATCTGACAATTATCAGCATCAACCAAGTTCATCTGCACATTATCAACATCGAAGAGTGTCGTCGTCATCATCTGGGGCATCAAGTCAAAAACCAGAAGAGAAAGAAAAAGTTATTGGGGTTCTAGGAAGTGATGTGTTTTCAATTTTCAACCCAGTTCGAACTCTTAATTTTCTTATTAAAGAGTTGCAAGGGCTATTGCAAAAGCATCGTAAGTAAACAAAATCTTTACTTGTTAAATTTAGAAATAGTGCATAAAATTTTGTTTCCTTATGGTTTCATGTGTGTTTAAAATTTGTGAGCTGTTAGATAATGTCATTTATTTCTTCTCTTTGTAACTATCATTGCTGTTTAATTAATAAATTCTCTTACTTTGAAGTAAATGTTGTGCCTACACCCATGCTTTTGTTCGTAGGAACAGACATGTTTCTCTGATCTTCAGTGAATTTGTTTTTGGAGTAACTACATCATCTTTCTCTTCCAATCTATCTTCTGTTTTCGCCTTCCTTCATTTCTTTGCTGACAGTTTCACAAACGTTTGAGGTTAGTTTGTGTCTCTCGTGTTCAGTCAAATTGTAGTTTGTGCTTGCAATTCTTGATATGTAATGCAACCTAATGAGGAGGTTTCATAAATCAATTTTTCTTGTTATTTCCTCAGAATTAATTGGGAGCTAAGATTTAATTTCTGAAAAATGTACGTATATGTCAGAAAAGTATGGAGCTGCCAGATATTGTATTTTTTTGACACAATTGTTGTCACCTGCCATTCTGTTCCATTTAAAATTAGCCAAACATTCTTTGCTTTCAAGAAATAATGTTTTTTCTTTCCTCCTAAGGAGCAATAACTCAAGGAATAGAATAAAATTTGTCAAGAAAAGTTGAAATGCACCTGTGCTAGAACATTTCTCAGCAAGTTCTTATTGCAATTTTGTGAAAATGTTGATGTGTTGGAATTGATAAAACAACTGAGAAAAGTGGATATCAATTTTTTTAAAAATTTATCAGCTTTTAGTATGTATCCGTCTGAAAAAATGTCAAAATAAAAACTTAAATCGCTTGGAGGTTCATATCCCAAGGAATCTTTCCATTTTTCCTAACATTAAATACTGTCCTTTGAATCAAAGATAATAATGAGGCACTTCTTGAACTAGTTGGCAAGACGTTTTTTTTTTCTTTCAATGGTGTCATTCAAAAATTAAATTTCATAACTTAATTGCACATCTGTAAAACATATTGCAATACATGTAGACATTTTGATTTTAGGTTGTTTTATTAATAATCCATTTAATATTAAAACTTAAAATTAATCAAACCTGTTTAAAGTGCTGTACTCAGTTAAGCTCTCACTGATTTTTCCTCTGAAACAATTTGTTTTCAGAAAATACAATTTACAAAATGTACTTAAAATTGTGGCTCAACTGTTTAGAACTTGTGAGTGAAAAGTCAACTATTCATCACTATTGCTTTATTATTGCACTATAAATAGCATTTAGAACTGCATTAATTGTTAATAGCCTTTGCTTTCAATTATTTTTACTTTTTTGGAAGCAAATTTGTTTTGTAGGAGATTGCTTTGTAATATGTAGTGTAATGTTTTCACTGTTGTTTCTTTAAATTTTAGAATTTTTATAATGCAACCAAATATGCCAAAATCCTAGTAGCTTTTGAATGCTTGAATTTGCTGTTAGTCTTATTTTTGTTTGTAAATTAGGAACTCATTTGAATGCTATTGTGTGAGATGCTACTATAATTATCCACGTAGATTTCTTCACTTATGATCTCCAGTAGTGCCATTATTTGAATCTTCTTTTGCCTTCCACTTCTTGGTTTATATGCATTAAAATAATGAATAATATCATGAAATTGTACTGTAAATATAATGATAATTGCTTAACTTTACTATTTTATTGCTACTAATTAAACGTTTAAAAGTGGATGAGGTATTGTATATACCATTACTTCATTAGATCTAAGTAAACCAATGTTTTAACTGCGGGAGCATTCATAAATAAATACTTCAATACGTACACATTTTCACATGATGCAATTCAAAATTCATTATCTCAATTATAGTAATTTCTATTTTATTGTTTGATAAACTAGTCATAAAAAAGGATTATTTTTCGGTAGGAAGAAATGTGGAATAAAATTCATGTTTATTTAATTAAGGAAAATATATTGTTTTTGTTTTAATTATAATATTCTATATGATCTTGAAGAATTCACTTCCAAGAAAAGTAATTTTTTTTAGGAGTTTGATAGCCTTCAGTTAGTGCCTCTCAGTTTGTTCAAGTGTAACCACAAAACTCTTTCTTCATTGCAATGTTTTCCTCGAGTGCTCAGAATATAAATTTTAAAAAAATGTTAGACATTATTTTTGATGCACACCTTATTGTATGGTTATTGTTATGTCCGAAATATTGAGAAATTAACATGTAATTTAAACAGACTTGGTACATAAAGTAAAAGTTGCCAATGAAATAGGTTGTTCACAAGGTAATGTGCTTTGAGATCTGTCAATTTTCTCTTTTGATAAAAATGCAGTGTTTTGTATTTTATTGCAAGCCCTTCAATTGCATGTTAGATACTTTATTCTTCACATGGCTAATGCAAGTGCTGGGTATTTGTTTCCCTGCAGCCCAAGAGGATGAGAGCGCGCGCCGTGTCATTGCTGATATGGAGAAGGTGCTGCGCAGGCTGCCAGAAGGCGAGGAGCCCACTGAAAGCACCTCTGGGTACACCACCCACTCGAAGCCCCATGACTCTCACTCTGTTTCCACTTCGGCTTCCATGCGCAGCTGCGACATGCAGGCAGACAAGCTTCCAGAGGATGATGCCCAGCGAGCAGCTGTGATCAGGGCGCTGCAGACTGTGCCTGCACTGGCACGCAGGATCGATGAACGAACAGAGGCCATGAGGAGAAAGGTGTGTGTTGTTGATAAAATAACCACCAGTTTGTTTGCTATTATTTCTGTATACTATTATACAAATATTGCTTGAGCAAATTTCAACATCCATGATCTAAATAAAATCAAATTGAAAACTTATTGAATCTGAAAATAATCCAATTGAATAGGTCAAACTAATTATGTATTTGTGCCTTTAGCTCATGGGAACTGCAGCATCAAAAATGAATTTTTTTAGTAGATAATTGTTGTTTCATGTCATTGATGATCAAATTGAAGACTTTGTGGAATTGCTGTACTCAATATCTTTTGCTAGTTGGGAGATAAAACCTGGATTATTTTTTTAATGCATATTAATATGTAATATTGTTTTTAAGAAAGGAGAGAAAAAAAAGCCCAAAGATGGATTTTGACTGTTGTGCAACTCGGTTAAAGAGGAATAATCAATAATTTAGTATACCGAAATTCCATGATTTCAATGATTTCAAAATAGAAAAATGTGTCTGAGCAATGTAAATAATTCAAAAATTATTTGATTTATGATACCCTGATTTGTGAAATGGGTACTTTGTCTTTTTATTATTGATACAGAAAATTTTTAAACTTTGTAACTTTTTCATCCACTGAAAGGATTATTTATCTTCTCTTGTGTCGGAAAGTACTGAGATGTGACAAAAAATACACTTCTATAAACTGAATTCCTTATTACTAAAATAATTCTAACTTAATTTTAAAACTGCATGGAGCATTTTTAATGATACACTAGCTGAATTATCAAGTGGTTCTCAAGTATTTATTTATGACAACATTCTGTTAAAAAAAGGAATGATGTAAAATGAGAGCAATTTTATTTTCATCCCTGACCCCTTCTTTCGTCCAATTGGCCGTGTCCTGTTCTCCTAACAAACTCTCTTCGCCCTCTTTTTGTCTTCCTCCTTGCTCTGACTGGCCTTGTCCAGCCCATCCCCTGCTTGCTGTGTCTGCTAAAAAAACCCCATTTGAGGTTAACATTTTCAATTGCTACAACCTCATCCCCCACGGTTTTTTCTCTACCACTTAAAAGTACTTGTTCCGAATTTTGTTAAAATGACTGCAGGTCTTCCTGAGTTGTTGGAATAAACACCCCCACATATATCCATTTTTGTATATTAAGAAGATTAAATCTTTTCAGATTGTTGAGTCCCGGACTCACATTTCAGTTCCTGCCTTCGCTCCACCTCCACAGGAATCTTGCACGAGTAGCGTCGAAAACATTCTGCGCCTGCAGAGGCATGTGGAGAGCAGCGGCCACCAACTAGAAATCATGTGCCAGGCTATGGAACAAGCTTGTGATATTTTGCGCAGTGAGCGTGATGCGTTGCAAGGGTGAGCTTTAGTGTGTTGGTTTTGTTTAAATTAAGCATTTGATAATTGTGGAGTGTGAAAACATTGCAAACAAAAGAAACGTTGATGATTTTAAATTTACATTACAAGCACATTAAGTGTTAACATGTTTAAAATTCAAAACTTCATGAAGTTAGTCAAAATAGTTTTTCTGACATCTCAATTATATAAACAGAATAAATACAAGTAATGTTTGACTACATAACTTTTCTTAAAGAAAATTCAAGAAATTTGTTGTGTTTTTACTCAAACTAATTTCAGTCAAAACTTGGACATCTACCACTTATGTGGCCTCTTCAGTCATGTGTGTGGTTATTGTTTTTACTTTTGTTGATGCCAAAGCAAAAGGGAGCATGGTCGGTGTTTACGATTTAGAAATGATTCATATTTATGTCATAAATGTTGGCTAACTTGGACTTGGGCCATTTTATTCCATAATATTTTTTTCTTCTTAAAATCAATGAATTTATTTAGTATGAATGTAAGGAAAGTAATATTTCTTAAAAACTTTATTTTGAAGAAATATTATTTAAAGTGGATTTGAGTTTAAAAAGGTCTTGAAAGTAAACAATCTGAGCTCTTTGGAATTTGATATTTATGGCCTATCTGTTTACATTAGTTTCACAATTGAAGGGCTGAGAATTATAAGGGTACTAACTGTATTTTCACCATTTTACAGTACAGTGAAAACAAAGTTTGTAAATTCTGTATCTCACTTAATACTTTAAAAATGTGAAAGATATTTACTGAAGGCAAAGTATGATAGGTTTATTAGTGAAATATCTATTTAACAACTGCCATGAGTTTTATTTACCTGTTTAAAATAATTTTTATTGTAACTCTGTTCCAGCAGGTTCTCTGAAAAATCACAAGGGTACTAACTGTAAAATAAAAACATCTACACATTGAGAAATAATTTTGCCATACAAATGTTTATTAAACGTTGTTCAAAAATGCAAAACAGTTATAACATAAATTTATTGTTTTTTTACATTGCTAGTCCCACATTCCAATGGAGTTTGAATCCTCCTCTTCATCTTGATCATCATTTCCTTGGGAAGGTTGCAGGAGTTTCTCCTGTTTGGAAAAAAATTCTTCCCAGAAGAACTTCTTAGATGCAGGTAGAAAGCACATTTGTGCTTTCAGGTCTTTAATTTTGGCTGCATTTATACAATTTTGTTGTTTATATTTGCTCAGAAGTGCTGGGAAGCTACGTGGGCGTCCAACCTTGTGAATGTTGATTGATTCATATCTTTCTACCTCACTATATGAATATTTATAAAGTAGGGAAAATGGATTCTCCTTTTCCAAGCAAAACTCTGTGACACTTCGGATCTTCAAACCCGACGAAGACTTTGGTTTACTGAACAATTTTGCAGCCAACTCCGAAAAGTCAAAAACATCTTCACCGTGCATCATAAGAACTTTAAATGGATTTATACATTTAGCTTTCTCCACTAATTTGCACCAATCCAAAGGCACATGAATTTCATTAACATGCGTTCTTTTAATTTTTTCAATGTGACTGAAGTCCCTGTCACAAGGAAGAAATGTGTGCCCGCTTACAAGAAATCTGTGTCTAATTTTTTCTGCAAATCCTTGCTGAATTAAATAGGACCAAAATGTCACAATAAAAAAGTTTTCGTTTTGCCCACTGCAACCATCACTCCACAACACTTAACTCTTTCACAGGAAGAATTGTTCTCTTCCGCAAGTCATTTAATACTTTGAGAAGTGCAGATGCTATTTCAGAGGATCCACGCCTAGCTTGTTCTTCACTCCACATCACCATATACGAATCATCATTTGAACAAACATGAACACATTCATTGTAAACCCATAACTGTCTCTGATAGAAAGCCTGAGAATTGCTGAGGAATGGCACAGGCAAAGTTTGCTGCATGTCAAATGCTAGAACTTCAAAAGATTTACTTTTGTTCTTACTTTTTTTTATATCTGATTTCAACTTTTCATATCCTAAATCAGCTTTTTGGACATGTGATTCCTTTTGGTTCAAAAGTTTTGCTTTATCACTATCCTCTAGATCTGGATCATTAAGTTTATTAGTTAATTTGTCGCAAGTAATGCACGAATCTGAACGAGGTGGACCAAAGCTGTAGTTAAACTCGTGAAGAAATATATCACGATATAACCATTCTTTTACAGGCTCATCGTGTTGTTCTGCATACATCTTATACATTCTCGATAAATTTAAAGTAGGGGATAAGAATCTTTTGTTTGGGCTGTCCTTCCTAGAGTAATGACTTAGCATAGTAGGAAATTTTTTGATGTGATTTCGGACTTCTTCTTTTTTTTCGTGTAATATTATCTTCTTAACATGTTTTCCACGCCTGTCCATCAGAATGCCTGGATCATCATTTTCAATACTTTTTTGAATTTTTGCAAGTCTCTTCCTACTTATTTGAAACAATGATTTAAATGCTTCAACACATATATTAGATGACACACCATTTTCCCGGACAGAATACTTAAATTGTCTTCTATTACGCACCCTTGTCTCAGCCTTAACTTTTCTGTCACTATCTGATAAAGTCACAAGCCCGGAAAGAAACAAATTTTGTTTGTTGTAAGTCCCTAGGTTTCGAAATCTTTCAAAGATTCCTTCCATGTTGGTAATCTTATGAAAGCATAAATCATTGCACACTGGTTCTTTAAATTCTTTGCCAGGAACAGTTTTACCCGAAGATGATACATATTCTTCAAAACTATTTCTCTTTTGTTTCCTTATATTTTGTTTCCACACTGATTCATTAGATCTACTTTTTTTCCCTCTTTGTTCAGAAGAATCATCTGAAATATTCTCTTCAGAAGACTGATGATTATCCTCTTGGCTGTCCTGTAGAAAAATTTAAAACATATTGTCAACAATAATGTAACATAATGAAATGTGATGAAATTCTTATAAACGTGATTATATATACACATAAAGTATGAAATTATACTAAGAAATTGATAACGTGTAAACATTCCAAACCCATTAGATATAGTAACGCTATGCCAAAATACACACACTAACCTCAAATTCGGCATAATGTGGTAAAGTAGAATTCGCATCCATACTCTGAGTTACCAAATTCACTTTCTTTACTTAAAACTTCTATTTTCGTTTACACATACACTGCAAACTACAAACATACGCACATATACTGCATACAACTGTATCCAGCAGCTGATCACAGATGATGCTAACAAAAATAATACGTGCTTCCTATTGGCTGCATCAAAGATAGTATGCCTACAATCCTGCAGAGCGCGCTAGTTGTGCGATCACACAAACAGATAGTACCCTTCTAATATTTTGGCGCAAGGGGGGTCCAAGATCGTCATTATCACATTTGGCAGTTTTAAACGCGAGATAGATGAAAAAAATAGCAGGCCATATTCTACGCACAAAATACAATAAGAAAACATGTTTATCTCAATTTCGTCAAAATGACAGATAGTACCCTTATAATTCTCAGCCCTTCAATTTGATTCACTCACATAATATTCTTATCTGCTTTTCAACATGTTGTGCACCAGTTCTCACAATAATTTTTAGTGATGTTTGTCAGAGCAATGTAAGTCACTCACGAAAACTATCTTTAACCTGCAACCTGCAACCGCACATGCCAAACTGAAGTTTAGGCATAAACAACTGGCACTCCTGCTCACATGGCGGTTGGAAGAATACTTTTCACAGAGCAATGCAATCTTTGGCAATGTTCAACTGATTTAGAACCTTTCAAAGTAATCATCTGCTGGCTTGAACAGATATTGATATAGATTATTTGATTGAGATATAAACGTTATTCTTGCAAATGATTAAATATACACAAACATTTCAGAACCTGTGGTTCACAAGACTTGCAAATAATACAAAAATCATTAGATTCATAAATGTAATATTAAAGTATTAATCAAACTTAGCATTTGAAAGACACAGAGAAAACTCTTACATACCATAATTTATTTATTGAACAAGACTAAAAATCAATATCAATAAATAATTATTGATTTTGTGTTTTCTTTCTTGGAAGTGCCCACATCACTACTTATAGTCTCTGATAATTCTTTCTCTGTACCTTTCACTAATAAAATATTTATATAATTACAAATCATTTGCAAGAATTCTTCATTATTATTTTTATTTGTACTTCCTCAATTGTACAAAGTGTCTATTTTCTTTATTTATGTAATCTTCATTTAATGTTTGAGTGAAAAAGTAGAAAAATTAACATAAGTTTGTGGACTTGGAAATGATTTTGGTGCAGGAATGTGGAAAATAATCAAACAATTTATTCTAGGAAAGTGGAAGAGCGAGACAAAAAGTTGCGTGTTGCAAAGAGCCAAGAGCAGGACTTCGTTACAACTGTGACTTCCCTGCGAACCAACCTGGAATCTGCCACTCGGAGAGTGACACAGCTTTCTGTTGAAAACAAAGTGCTGAAGGAACAAGTGAAGGTAAAGGAAAATTGATGTTGCGGGCCGATTATATGCATTTGCTCTTTTGCTGTACTAGATAGAACATTCCCAATGTTACTCTGGAGTAAATATCTCTTTAACTCTCCTGGAGCATCATTATATAAATGTTGGAATAATGTGAAAACTGTCTCTAACCTGTAACTCATTCTTTGAACTGTCACTGTAAGTCATTAACAGCTGGTGTTCCAGCTTGTATGACTGGCGGAAGAAAATATTTCAAAGAGCATTGCGGTCTCGTTTGATGCTCAACTGTTTTAGAACCTATCTTAGAAATCGTCTACTGACCTAATCAGATCATTAAGGGCTGTAAAGAATGTAACAAGGCCTCACCTGAGTCGCAGATTTTAGGCGCAAATAATTTTGGTATGTGGTATAGTTCAATAGAGAATTGACTTAAGAGAAGCAATCATTATTATAAAACCTTGGTATGGAGCTGGAGTCAGAAATAAATGCATGAATGATGATGCATGATTATTTGTGATTGTTTCTGATGATGTTAAATTCCTACAAAAGCACATGACCCTCCCAGACCCTGTGATAAAGAAAAGGAAAATGAATATGAAACTGATAGCAGGATGTACTAGCTGTTGCAAGTATGTAATTGAGATAATACCCTGAGGGTTGTTTGTAATAAGTCATTTTTTTTATCTTCTGCTCTAGTAGGATGAGAAATTGAAAAATAGCACTGCTCTTGCGTACCTATCACATGGCATTGGGTTAGGTGCTGTTTCCTTTATCAGAATCCTGTGTTTGCACCCTTGTCCTATCCTCCCACAGCTCCTGCCGTCTCTCCAGGAATCAGATATCAAAGTGAAGCATCTCTCTGCAGAGCTGAACTTGCTACGCGAAGAAGTAAAGGTAGTGTGCGATGTTTTGCAATGTAAGCTACCTGTACCCATACATCCTTCACTCGTACCCATCTCGTGATCTTCAATGCTTTCCTTCCTTACTGTAGGACATTCCCAGTCTCCGAGCATGTCAAATCAAATGTAGGCTTCTGACTGAAAGCGTCAGTAAACTCGAAGAAGAAACGAAGGTAGTGTTTTTGTTTGGCAGTTGTGTATTAGGAACATTAGTTTGGTGAGTTATGCAAGCAATAGACATCCAGAGGACTTGCGAAATGCTCTACAAGGCATGTTGTTTTAAGATGCCTGTACATGGGTAGTGTTTCTTGCCAGTTATAGAATGTCAGTGTTGTAATGCTTGCCAAGTAAACACTTGTCAGTAAACACTTGCCCAAGTTAAGTGGCAGCGATGGTGTAATGGTTAGCATATCGGACTGTTATACCCAAGTTAGCAGGTTCGAAGCCGTGGATTTTTAAGGGCGGAAAAATCCTTCGTACGCCTTCCTTCGGAGGGGAAGTAAAGCCGGCTGTCCCATGTTAGTAGATTTCCTGCATGTAAAAGATCCTCAAGCCTAAATGATGCCTCTGAGCTAAATTCAAATCGCCTGTTTTGTCGCCCAAGTAATACCTTCTTTCTCCCATGGTTGGTGAAAGGAGCATAGCGGAATTTGTGTGGTCAGGCGGAAGAGCAGGCCTCATGGCCCGAGTCTCACCACGTAAAATAAGGCACATTCAATTCAATTCAAGTAATCCTGCCAGTGTTAACTGACAAGCGTTTACATATCACTGATGATACTTTTGCCCAATAACTGCTAAGAAACAGTGCCTATGTAGAGGTACCTTTATTAAAGCAAATATCCAAATAATTTAAATGTAGTGAAGATAAAAATGCTTTCTGATCTTAAATGAGAGTAGCAATGAATTCAAATGGGTTAATTAGCAATATGTCATTACTTTTAACTGTTTTATTTGTTTCACTAGGAAATTCCAAATCTGAAGTACATTGAAGAAAAATACAAGCAAGTGTCAATAGAAAATGCAAAGCTTAAAGAGGAGAACAAGGTATGTGATCATCTTACTTGTGTGACATGCATGTTAACAGCATTTGTTTCTATCATATCAATTTTATTCTGTTGCTTAATGATAATGATGGTAATACAATTAATAGATGCAGGAAATAATATTCTATAAACAATTTAATTTTTCAACATCCTTACTTGTTTCATCCTGTTGTCAGTGGCTACAAGCATATGTTTTCATAACAAGAAAATAACAGTATACATTTACTTCAAATATGTTTTATTGATTTAAAAACACTGAGTAGATTTAAGGCAGATACCGTTCTTTTGTCTGCTCTTAACCCTTCTTCTTCTTCACTAAGAATGACATCTGCCTTTAAATCTACTGTGTTTACAACCCAAGTTATTTGAGAACATTTTTTAGTTGACCCGGTAATTAAATTTTTGTTTCTATCAGTTTATCAATTTTATTATTTGATGTTTTATTTCAATTTTCTTGCCTTCTTTCTTGCAACTTTAAGGCCTCTGAGGATTGGCCAAACATTCCAAAAGAAGTTTGGATGTTGAAGAATTAAATTGTTTGTGAAATATTATTTCCTCTATTGTTAATTACCATGATGGTATTCCTTACAATTTCTGCTGACTCTTCTGAGAAGACTAATTTTAATCTGCTATTTTTAACTATCAACAAATGCACAGATGCTTTTGACAAATGTGTGTCAAAATGTTCAGCATGTTTTCACAACTAATATTCATGCAACTTTTCTTGAATAATGTCTTGCTGGAATGTTGGTAGAGTGAGGATATTAGTTGCAATGTTAGCCTAGTTTTCGATGCAATGCCTACCATTGAAAAATTAAAATTAAACCTGCATGTCTTTTATTGAGGGTGTATTGTAGAGTACGATAAATTAGTCTCCTATAGTGTTACCATTGTTATTATGGGTTTCTAAAGAATTTAAAAGATTATTGGCTCCATTAGTCTTTATTCTCCATATTGTCAAAATTCTCACTCCAGCTTAAAATCTATTATTGGAAGGATGCATTAGAACTTGTTTCTTTTTTGTAACTTGCGTACCTTTGGATCATACTAAAAATTCTGCATTTTCTCTTATTTTACATTCAAACTTTCTGAGGAGGCCGAACTGTGTCCTATGAAGGACATGGACATGTTTCAGTCGTAGATATTTCTGGAAAAATCATGAACAAGAATTCTCACCTGGAACTGCAAGTGTCTTTAATTTTGTGCCAACCAAGATACATTTGAAATGTTATCAGTCCTCACTGTGAGCTTTTAACTTGCTCTGTTAATTGTACTAGAGAGAGGGAAGGTAGGCCATTGGTCAAGAAAAGTCGCACAGGGGAGAACAAAATCACAACCATTTATTTGACTGTAGAGAGAAAACGGCTATGAAGTAGAAACTTTAATTGCTTAAGTTAACCTTTTACACTCCTAATTGTTTGGGCCCTGTGTTCGCATCAACTATTTGAATCTCACTGACACACTGCCAGAGTGCTCACAGGTTCATGGCGCATTGGCGATTCGTAAGATTTGGATGAGAAGGGAGGCTTTTTTGATTATGAAAAATTGGTAATTAGTTTGGTTTGCATCACCACATTTCTGTTCATTTCATTGCTTAATCAACTGTATTTTAAATGTAAATGGTGTTACAATAAACTTGATATACCTTTGCAATGTCAACTCTCTTTTTCTATTGTGTCTTTTGTTCTTAACAAAATTTCTGGAGAGCAAACTAGAAGACACTCAGGTTTCTTGCATGATTAGTCACCTTGTAGCCACTGAGCTGTCATAACAAAATACATAAGATTTCAATTTTGTTTATATTAACATGTTTGTTACGCTACTGTTTTGTTAAACAAATTAGTAATAAATTGTCTAACAAAGTGAAATTATACAACAGTAGGCGGGGTCTATCAATTGTTTACTTCACAGTTGTGTCCATCCTGTCGCAATTTCAGCAAATTCAGAGTTCAGAAAAGAATGAAAACTATGTGGCAAGTGGGAACTTCACAAGGGCAGAAACCCTATTTTGCAATATTGAGCCTCGTTTAACATAGGAGTGCAAAGGGGTCATACGGAAACTTCTCAATATATTTAGTTGTTGTTTCTCTATGTTACTGTAGTTTCCTTATTTTGCAAAGGTAAACATGAAAGAGAAAGAAATAGTCCTAGTTGAAATATTAATGATGGTGTTTTTGAATACATGTTGTCAGTTAAGGGTTAAAGTTGTTAATAATCATCAAGGACCCTTTTAAATTATTTAGTATTGTTTGTTTTGTATTTCTTTTGTTTTTGTTTTCCTATGATTTACAACCTGGATTTTTAATTCATCAAAAGACCACTTAAATGTAGGTAATATTGTAGACAGTACAAGTAATATGTACATAGGGTATAAACAGTACAGTAATCTAGATAGTATCTAGTAAAACATCAAGTAATTTAGTTGATTCCTATTTAACCTGAAAGATATCATTATGAAGCGTATATTGTTGGTGCACAAGAAAAGAAACTCGTGTTACAAAACATCATTTGTGAGCCAAGTGAAGTAATATATTTAGTAATAGTCAAGTTTTGTAATAAAAATTTCATAGAAGATGGTTCACAAGGCTCACATGTATAGTCAAACATTTAGTCTTTATCCACAAAGTAATTTGCACCAATAATATTTGTAAGCCAGTTATTTATTTTGTTGAGTATTTATTATTGGGTTATTAAAAACCTTTGCAATTCTCTAATGTATTACTTTTGCTGGATAATTTTTTAAGAAAATGGTTTGTGAAACTGATTTTCAATGCATGTTTGTAGATTGTGGATTTTTAACACTTCATCTTGCTGTTAAACATCATACTTCTTATGCATCTAACTTTTGCCTGAATGAGTTGCTTATTGCATGTTTTTGCTAAAATTTATCATCTTCCTGACTAGGAAATCCCTGCGTTAAAGGAAAAGGAAGCACAAGTTGCTGAATTGAGGTCTTCAATAGCAAGTCTTGAAACAGAAAAAAAGGTATTAATTGTATTTGCATTTGAGATGTTTGATTGTAAATAATGATAATTGACATTTCATGCTTTTAGAAAAATTCTATGTGAAATCACAGTTCTTACTGAGCAAAAGACACTAGCAAGTTGTCACTAATATTTGTGGGAATTCTAGAACAGATCTGGTTATGACCAGTGCGCGACGTTCATTTATTCACTTGCCAACAAATTGAGCTCTGCTTAAGGCCAACATTAGTGGAAAAAAATACGGGATATAGTATTGACATACTTTCATTAATAACTTATTCTCTCTTATCGTAATCAGTGTGAGGAAATTTAACACTAACTACCTCAAGAATACAGCAAATTTTTCGAGAGATTCTATTGGAATTATTGCTGCATTTTATGAGATGGAAAATATTAACAATTGTTTTACATTTTTTGTTTTTTAAGTGAGCAAATGTCATTTTAATTGAAGAGCTTGTTTTTAAATTGTCTTAGCCCATGAGGTAGACCCCTACATATCTAATTTTTTATTTTCAGATAATAAATTTCAAATTCAGAGTTTCCATTGTAAAATATTTCTGTTAAAAATAGCTTTGTCAGTATTGATTCTTAACTCTCCAACATTCCTTGCCATTAAAAGTGATTGGAGTAAAGATGTTTTGGAAGGAAAAATAAATTAATAGTATTGGTATGAGAATACACAGTTAAACACATGCAAATTATGTAGTTCATACATTTTTAATTGTGCTCTAATGGATATAATTCAACATGTCAATTTATTTATTTTTTTATTTATTTATTTAGTAATTTTTTTGTTTTAGAATTTGGATGATAGAGTGATGAGATGTAATCAAGAAATACAAAAGCTGAGAGAATCATCCCAGGTATGTTTTCATTACAAAAATAATCTGAAAGAATTGGGTGGTGTTTTTCTTCCTTGATTGAAGTTAAGTTCACAGAATTAATTGAACTGTTTCAAGATGGGCAATACTTTATTTAATGTGAGATTTCCTTTTAGTTAAGGACAATCAGGGTGAATTGCGAATAGTAAATGATAATTTAACAAGTTTTAGTAAAATTTTTATTCTTTGGTAGAGTTGCTACAATCCAAAAGCAGATGTGCTTTAGGTATATTTCAAGTTAAACAATAAATACTACTAAGGTCTTTTAAAATTTAGTATATCAAGCAGAGAACACAGAATGCAAGTAGATGGGGAGATTTTCAAATCTAATGCTTAATTAACTAGAGACATGTGCAAACTGTTCGTAAGATATGAGAGGTGTTTAGAAAGTAAGTACCATTTTGGAAAAACTCATAAAAATTTGTGTTTCAGAACAAAACTTATTCTTACATGAAAGAACATTTCTTAAACTACTCTTCTTCATAGTTGTCACTATTGTTCAGACATTTATCATAGCTGGAAACCAGCTTTTCTGTGCTACCCTCTTAGAAAGATTCATAAGACAAGCAAAATTTGGATCTTGACAAAAAAAACCTAGTAATACAAATACATATACTAATAATCAGATAACACAAATGCTTATAACATGAATACCAATTATTCTGGTCTTCTGTAATTTGTCTTAATGAGGTTTTACTATATTTGAAATCAGAAAGTGAAGTTTAAGATGACATATGATTATTTTTCTTTTTGACGTCATCTGATTTCTTGTTAGCAGACCCTGCTCTCTAACAGACAAATTCTTGTTCTCCATGGCTGTCCATTGAAGGAATGGTTCACTACACCTTGTTTTTATAACCTTTGTTACTGTGTTTCTGTCTTAACCTAAAGGTTAAAAATTGATCATCACAATGAATTATTTTATGTTTTTCAGAACCAAGTGGGAGTAGCAGAAGCTACCAAACGACTGACGCAAAGACTCCAGGAAACGATGAAGGAACGTGATGAGGCACAGCATGATGCCCAGATGTTGCGCATTGAGCGTGAGAAACTGTTGATTCTGCAACGAAACAAGGATGAGGAGTTGTCACATTTTGTTCAAGACATAATGTAAGTTCACTATTCACTCATTGAACATTTCTTATCTACATCACCAACACCTTTGGGTTAGTAATGGTTTTCGCATTCTACTTGGTCGCAATGTATTGGTATTCCTTCATGTGTTGCTGGTGATGCTATCTTGTCTGCCTTTAACCCTCTCGGCTTCATCTGCCAAATTTTCTGCTTTTAGTTCTTTTCTAATTTTTTCATTTTGACCCTTCTGGTTACTTCTGAAACTTCCCTAAAAACTTGTTTTGTGCTTGTTGATACAATTTGATGGCAAATGCATGTGAAATCTTCAGGTGAACTTTTTCAGGCAACAGCTTTTAAAAGATTTTTTTTTCCCCTCCATGCTTCTCTAGTACTTTTTTCCCTCTTTTTCTGTCTTCTTTCTTTCTAACTTTTCTCTTCCTCCTTTTTCATTTTCTTACCCTTTCTCTTTTAATTGATTCATACAAATCTTCCAATTTTGTGTAGTTTTTGATGAAGGTTATTACAAAAGAAGAAATAAAATTGAAATGTTTCTCTGAGTTCAACTTTGATTTTGATGCTATTGTTCAGTTCATTTTCAGAAGATTATTTATGCAATCTAATTTGAGACCTTTGGGGATATTTTTACTTTCTCACGCTTACTTCGTAAGAAGAGAAAGTTATGTAATCGGCTGCCAGAAAACGGCAAGTTTTCGACAGAAACTCTCTTATTGCGAGGCCCTGGTTATGAGCAAGTGGATAAATCCATTACTAAATATAGAAAGAAATTCCTCTAACATACGCTGTATCCATGTTTTATGGGTCCTTGATGCCAAAAAATCAATCAAGGGCAAAATGTCTGTGGTAAACCCTAGCACCTAAACCATTCCGCTAATTTTCTCCAAAATCAATATTCTGTGATTGATCTGAACAATTTCAAGGCTTTGGGAGTTACAAACAGATATTTTGAGTTTTGAGGGAACTTCACAAGACGCGTCAAATACCATTTCAACATTTTCTCAAAAATGGCTGTGAATAGTTTGTTTAAACTTTGCTCTCTGATAGCTTAAAGTATGTTTAAGAGAAAGATGCAGGTCTCATGTTTGGCCAGGTTTTATGAATTTGTTGTTCAACTTCAATATTGAAGATAGAGATGTGTTTCCGTAATGAAATCTGTTTAAAAACAGATCTTGAAATAGTCATGTTCAATTTTTCGAAAATGTGAGTAGTTTTCTTGTTATTTTGTACAAAATATAGGCAATAACAATTTCTTTCTTCAAAATATGCACCAATTTTTTTTTAAAGTTTCTCCTCGTTTGTATCAAGGGCGGTAAAAACATGGTGCTATTTTCAGCAAACTCTCCATATATTCAAAAATTGCAAAAAGTTAACATTGTAGTTTCAATACTACAAAATTGAAGATAGGGACGCTTTTGACAAAGTCTGTTGTAAAAAATCAGCTCTTAAAAAAGTTTGTGTACAATTTTTCGAAGAAACTAGTAGATTTCGCATAATTTGTGTCTGATATTTTGGCAATTTAAAAAAAAAAAAAAAAAAAAAAAAAATTCTCAAACCCACTCCAAATTTTTCATTACATTTTTTCCAAAGATGGAGGAAGGGATGCTTAAAAGAATGGCTGGGTCACATTTTCATCGATCTCTCTGAATTTTCGAAAATGCCAAATTTAGAAATACTGTGAGAAAGTATGTAATGGTGTAGCACCACAAGTTAACTATTTGCTTTATAGCACCAACTCAAACCATTTAAATCCATTCAAACCATTTTTGAAGAACTTTTTCAAACATGTCTTACTTAATAGAAGTGTGGGTCAATTTATGTTGGCGATTGTCTGCAAATTCACACATTGAAGCAAAAATTAAGTGATGAAGACCAATTTAGAAAAACTCTCCAACCAATAGAGTGACTCTATTTTTATTCTTATTCTTATAAAATTAATTTATGTATTATTAATAATTATGTATATCCTTATATAGGCTTTCATTTGTTAATGCTTCAACTAATTATACAGTCATGGTTTTCAAAGGTTAATAATTTTTTAAATTATGTATATAATCAATTTACATAGTAATAATTTTAATTTTAATATTTATTGTACATAACTTTTATAATAATTTAATGATTAAAAACACAGTTGTGTCATTTTGTCTGTTTATTTGTGGCCTTATTCTTTGAAATTTCTTAAAGAATACAGACAACATTCCTTACCGTACACCTATGTTTCATAAACCAATACAGACTTTGTTGCAATTATAAATTAATGAATTTGTGTTCTGTAGAAACATCAAAATGATGGTAACCGGTCAGCTGAACATTCTCAAGACCAATGTGCCAAAGATGACTCCTCCAGGGTCAATTTCAGATCTCCTTAACTCGAGTTCAGAGTCGGAAGAGTTCACTTCTGCTTCTCAGTGCCAGCCTGTTTGCTCCTCACCAACATCGACCGCATCAGGGGCAGCACCAGTAAGTTGCTCACTTTTGTTGTTGTTTTTTCCATTACAGGAGCATTTTTATTATTTTCCAAGGGGAATTGCATATTTTAAAAATTGTCATCACATTAATCAATTAAATACAGTAGAATTATATCAAATTGCAAAAATAACTCATTTTTGCCCCTTAAATCAGTTTTAAATAAGATTAGGCACTCTGAAAATTATTTTTGAACTTTCTCTGAGTGATTTTTCATTATTATCTGTTGTTTTAAGGGGTTCCACAATCTTTTGGACTGGGATATCCTAGGGTTTGAGTTCTGACACTGGCAAAATTTTCAAAATTAGCTACATAGCTAGGACAATCTCACCCACTGTGTGGAGGAGAGTTCTAGCAGCTGGCTGTTCTGATTGGTAGTTTTCCATTGTCTCTCCGATTAACAACAGGCCAGAATGCCAGAACAGCACCCCAACAAAAGAGGCCACGGAGCACATGCAATGTTTCTTTCCTGTTCCTTGTCCTCACACTTTCTTGCTCCCACTTACACTAACATGCACTACACTACCACACATGTCGCAAGACAGGTCAGGAGCTTAGAGCTTGTCCCAGCTGGGGTGGTACCCCTTTGGTAGTATATACTTGGTTGAGGAGAACCCCATGAACCGACATGCTTGTCTGCACCGAATCTCACCATCCACTGGTCACTGCCTTCTCCTGCAATGAAAATATGCATGACGCTTACAGCACTAATGACCCTAGCAGTTGACATGCCTAGCATCATCATTCAATCAACAACTTGTGTGTGTAGGGGGGGGAGAGGGTTCGTAATGGATATATTGGGTTGTGGGACTGCACCCACCTGGTAACGCCTTTCAAATGCCTTGTCTTCCCGCTATACATGAGAGAGAAGGGCGTAAGGGGTGTGTTATCCACAAGATAGCTCGTACGTCCATCTCCACCAGTTGGAAGGTTATCTCTGGTAGCCAAGGAGTGGAAGGTCTCATCCCAGCATCTGAGAAATTAACTTTGGTAGAGGGATCGGGACAAAATTACCTGGGAACCCATGGAGATCAGGGGATTTAGGGAAGCTAAGATGAGTGGATTGACAAAAGGGTCGGAAGGATATAAAATAACGTAACCAAAAATACAACAAAAATTCATGTGTGTTGTAATATGTTCTTCTGTAATTCTGTTCAGTAATTTGTGTGATCAGGTGCTAGAAAAGGATGACATTAAGACAGGCATCCTCCCATGTGTTTTGTCATTACGTAGTTAGTAATTAATTGACTTTCATGTTTCTGTTGTGAATTTTAACAGCCTAAAGTTATTTGATCTCCTTTCTATGCAATATGTTTCATTCTCTGATAAGATTTTATCATATAAGAGCTTTTAATAAATGTTACAAACTCCTAGGGTATGTAAAGTGGTCAAAAGTGATTACTTATTGTCAATGAACCTGTGAAGTGGGAAATTTTGTATCATAAGAGGTTACACATGTGACATTTTACCCTTATTTTTATGCAACTAATCGTACACAGATGTTTCACAGATCTTGTTCTGTCACATTCAAGCAGATTTCATGTTCCTGCCAAACATCTGTGCGTATGGGATTGCTTAGCAATTAGGGTAAATTTTTAATGTAGGTAGAGAAGTTTCTCTAAGAAAGGGACCAGTTTCACAAGTTGGAAACAAATGAACATCATCCAGGGTGACGTCATTGCAAGAGGGAGCAATGAACCTATTTACAAATGAGCCAACTGTAAATGAATCCATTGAATGCAGGGACATAACCTGCAGTTATGTTGAATGATTTTGGCTGTCCGGGTGGCACCGCGTCGAAGGCTGTGTTGCCTAATTCATGGTAGATTTATAAGTTTCCTCCCCGTAGAGGCGTATTAAGTGAAGTCGTAGGCTTCCGCGGCTGGAGTCATGTGAATGATCTTGGCTGTCCGGGTGATGCCGTGTCGAAGGCTGTGTTGTCGAAGGCCATTGGCAACACAGCCTTCGACGCAGCCTCGCCTGGACTACCAAGATCATTCACATGACTCCGGCTGCGGAAGCCTATGACTTCACTGCAGTTATGTTGCCGATAGTGGCCAAGCAGTAGCTGTCAAAGCGGTCCATTCTTATAGTAATCTCTCTATACCTCTGGTATATGCAATTTCCCACTAAATTTTCTTTGGCAAAAAGTTATAATTTTCACTCTGTAGAGATTTAACTGATGATTATTCTGAAACATGATATTCTGATTATCATCTGGGGATGGATTTGGATATCAGTTCTGACAAACTGTCTTTTAGGATAAAAGTACAAATTAATAGGACTGTTAGTACATAATGGAATATATGTGTGTCAGTGCTAAGGTTGTTCTTGAAATAAATGGTTTAAAAAATGTATAATTCAAAGGAAGATCTTGCATATTTTTCCCATTGTTCCTAGTACAAGTATGGTAATTTAGTTTCTGTACCATTAGAGACTATACATAGCATCAAAATGGAAAATAATATTTATTTTAACTATGATATGTAATGCATTAGTGAACCTTTTTAGTGTAAAATTCTAAAGGACTAAATATGCCTGTAACAAATACTGAACTTCAGTTTCTGGGTCAATGACTCCATCTCGATCAAGTTTTCATCCAGTTTCCCTTGATCCATTAAACAAAAACTGAGATGGCCACTTGTTCCAAATCTTTAGCTCACTTACCGATGTAAACAAGTTTTCTATTACTTGGGATCAAAAATTTATAGTTTTCAAATGTTGCTAACCATGCTTCATTGGTATTTCTACTCACCATTTAACAATGTAAACATGAGGGTAGGGTAGTGATTCTGGAGCTCAAAAATCGCCTTTCGCTCATATGTCATCTACGACAAAATAAGTCATTTAACTTTCCCTGTAATGAAGTACTTTTTTTCTTTTTCAGATTGGAGAAGTGTGGGAAGATATCAGCACCATTGTTCCAGAACAAACACGCTCATCTCCAGAAGTCCTTGTGAGAGCCAGTCCTCAAAAAGGCGAGGAAACAGAATCTCCACCTGATTTCAAGAGCCTTTGCCGCGATGCGTGGCACAGCCTTGCCCCAGCTGGGCAAGGTGAAGGGTGTGGTACCCCTGAGACTAATGTGCCTCGACCAAGGACAGCGGTTCCAAGTCAACGGCCTCCTGTGGCTGTGAATGAAGTAGGGGACACACAGTGGACAGGTGCTGCGGCTGTAACACAAGAACTTCACCAAAATGTTCAAGAGTTGTTTAAGCTTATCAACAACAAGCCTACAGCAGCAGCAGCAGCAGGTTCAACAGATCCTCCATCGTCTGCTAGAACAGTTGCAACTGTGTCGTCATCCGTTCCGAGTTCAAAGCATTCATCTGTGCCAGCGCAGGCAACAAATAGGAACTTCCAGTTTGAAATCCCTCGGTTGCCGGACTCACCAAAGTTTCTCGAAACTCCAGAGTTTAGCGATTTTTCATCTTATCATGGCTCTCTCGCTGATACATCATCTGTAGAATCGATAGATGCTGTGTTGCGAAAGTTGCAGAAGGGTGATCGACAAACGAAGGAGAAATAAATTTCTATAGAATATGTCACAAATGAATTTTTAAGCAAGTTATGTTTTTTGCAAAGAATGCTAATAGTATTTTATGATGTATTTTTATTTTTATACATATATAGATCTTATAAAGACTTTTTAGATACATAAATGAATTTATAAAACTTGCCATAATATTTGTCTTCCCTTTGTAATGCTGCATTAACTTCCATGTTCAGAGAGAACATAAATAGTTTGATCTCAGATTTTGAAATGGCTTATTCCTGAACTTTCTCTTTCCTGAAACCAAGCTTTTTTCCCAAAAATGTATTTGTGGATATCCTTGTAACATTACTATTGGTGTTAAAATGATGTTTCATAACTCTGAATCGTTAAAGAAAATAAATGTATAATATTATGAAAAGCAGATTATTCATTTTTTCAGATTATTGTATTTTGTGGATGAACAAAATGTTGACAACCTTTTCTTGCTCTCCAGAAGGTTCCCAGTTACTTCCCACCTGGCCCCTCTTTGAAAGGATTAATTCAAGTTTGCTTTTCTTAAGTCCTTGATTTAAAAAGCAAAAAACCAACATTAAAGAAAAAAATAATCATGTGAACAAATTAATAAACTGCTTTTCAGAATATTATAATTAATAACTTGTAGAAATATCCAGAAAATAGTGCTAAAGCTTGAATTTGAACAAAACACATTCAGTACTCATGACTGATGCCATCACCAAATGAGTTGGCTGTGCCATTTCTAGTTACTCAAGTGGTTGACTCTTTGACTATGATTTTTCAACGCAATTTTTTTTGTAAGCCCTTTCCACTCTAAATGCTAACTCTCATGAAGGACTACTTTTATGCAAAGATTTAAGTGGCTTGCTCGAGGCACATAGCAAAGCTGCTAGCCTTTCACCACAGGTCCGGGTTCGATTCTCGTTGAATCTCGTGTGAAATTTGTTTCAATAAAACGAGTTTGGCTGCTTCACAAGGGCTAGTCCAGCCCCTGTGAAGTGTTCTAAACCCTACCCCCTTTCCTAATTCCTTCCCATTTCTGGCTGCTGGGTAGTGACGCAGGAGCACGTATGCGAAAATTCCACCTGGCGGTCCTCTTGACAACTGACAGACGAGACGAGACGTGACTTTCATACATAAATATACTCTCTGCTTACATACGAGAGAGATTAATGGAGGTTTACTCCGTGCTCAACGCTCGACATAGGGCGAAGAGACGCGTTGCATCAATAATGATAAAAATTAAGGACAACAAATTTTTTAAAAAAAGTGTAAATTTTCCAACCCATATGCTTCCCTCGTAAGTGATCGGTGCGGTGGTCATTTTGATGGACATTGGCTGTTCATGTTTTGAGACATTCGGGCTGGTAGACTATTTTTTTGATAGAAGAACATACACAAGACTACATCATTCTGAGAATGTATTCTGCCAATTAGAAGGGCTGGAGAACCAACTGATAATGCCTGTGAAGTATCAGTTCGGGGAGTGCAGTAAGAGTTTAAGGAATAGTTTTCATGAGTAATTAATTACATTGGTCCAATATCACTGAAAAGAATAATGTAAGAGTTGATACAAAACATATTGAACAGAAAATGAGAACATGTAAGTATGTGAATTAAGTCATGAAACAGATGTAAATAGGCATACTGAATTTTGAAGAACCGACATTGTTTACTTTCATGACACTTAACCCATATCTGCCCAGTGTATCTGTATGGATGTACATAGCAACAATGTTTCATCCTTTTGTATAGAGCTAATACAGTGAAACTCCGTTTACACATTTGTCACTTAGACGTTTCTCATGTGTATACATTTTTTCGGGTAAGCCCCGGATAAATTCCTGTAATTCCCATGCTAAATTATTTCAGTAATGCATTTTACGTTTATACGTTTTTAACACTTGTACATTCATAATAAAATTCTCATTAAGGCTGTATAACGTTCAAATGAGGGGTCTAGTTTCAAAACGCGACTTTTCCACCTATGGTGAAAAATGAGATATTGGTTTCACTAGGAGTTCGTTGCAGTTATGCGTCATTCTATCAATTGAATTGTAACAAAACATGTTTTTTGTTCACTCCAAAGGGCTTTCTTAATAACGTGTTAATATCAGAACGCGATCTTTCCATAATTCGTTTCGTTCGATTGTGTTTCAATTCGTAGATGACTAATAAGTGAGAAAGTTTGTGCACTGATTGTCCCACCCTCTGAAGGCCCCTTTGTTCGCCCTAATAAAATACGAGATCCTTTCCGTAGAGGCGTGTCTCGAGCAACTAATGAAACTGATCGCTTTTCCTCGCAGCGCGGCGGGTGTCGCCAGGCTGTGGAAGTCCTACGCTTCCTGTCCTAACAAAAAAGAGTGGTAAGGAAAAGCAACTCCTTTCAAAATCAGATAAAATACAAATTTTAAAAGTTGTTTGGGAGTGTGGCAATAAAAAAGGAGTAGATATTGCAAAAAAACTGGTAAAACGATAGTGCAAAAATATTGAGTGCCCCACGTGCGCAAATGCACACACATGCACTACTCTATTGGGAGTTCAGTCGGGAGCTTTGAGCTTGTCCCGGCTGGAGCGGTGTCCTGCTAGTGGGAGATACGTTGTTGAGGAAAAACACGGGTCACAACAAAGAGTATATCTCAACATCCTTTACTAGTAAAGAATAGCTATGATGGAGTGCATTTGAACTTGGCGCAATGTTTTTATAGCTGTTTTTTTTATATACTTTGTTATAGCTGGGCAAGGAAAAATCTTCCAAGACTGGGCCACAGTATGTATGTCAATAGAGTGTGGCTGAACATATAACAACACACGTGTCTGGACCTTTTTCTTTGGTTGAAACTTTGGACACATTTTTATGAGAAAATGGCGATGTAATGTTGGCTAACCTGGACTACAATCCCAGAATTCGGCGGGATCTTTCGAATGTGAAACATGAACATTTCTTGAACCGAAAACGAGGCCAATGGATGCATTTTAATGTCTTTTTTATTCAAGGTAATTTTGAAGAAGAATTATCTTGTTTCTCGCTTGCAGTTCCAAGAACTTCCATTTTATTACGAAACAGATTCACTAACTAGTTAGAAGTTGAGAAACAAGCAAGTTCGTGAGGATATTATCTCAGTCCAGATGGCAGATTTGGAATGTTTACTTCACGCTTTCTTCCACCGTACTTACTTTGAATGTGTCAAAATTGACAATCCAATGAATAATTTAATGTTTCTTTTGTACGGTAAATAACGCCGATTTCTTTTTGTCGTTGTTGGTCGCTAGTTGTCGGGTCGGACAATCCTAGTACATCATGCATTCAAGACAGGTGGACCCTATACTCCGTGGATAATAGTGCAAAAAGGTAAGAAGTCATACAAATAATTAAAAAGTTGGGGACAAAATAATTATATTTTATATTCCAAATCGATATTTGTTGCTAAAAGAGAAAAGTAGAGGATACAAAAAGATTCTATTTTGTATTTCAATATTTCAATTTTGTTCATAATGTTACAGTGTTTTAAAATTTAGGCTAATTATATTGTACATTTCTTTAGAAAAGAAGGCAACAGGAAAAAGTCCAGAAATAAGTGAATGAAGTTATAAACCTTAACGTTTTTGTTCAATGAAAAGGCATACAATTGTCATGTGCAAAGAGGAGCATTTTCAAGATAATACTGAGAGTTTTATAGTAAACCCTTGTTAACATGAACTTACTAACCATGAATTTCGCCATAACATGCACAAAACTTCAATCCTGGCAAGGCATTATGGTAATGCAGACATTTATAATACTTGGATAACACAAATTTTTATAACACAAACTCCGATAACTTTGGTTTCTTGGAATTCAGGTTAATGAGAGTTTACTGTATAACTGATTGGCAAACAAAATTTGATTTAAGAAGTGTAACATAATGTATTAAAGCTTCAGCATTATATGGTGCCATTATAAAAGTTTTGTTGTTTCCGAGAGGAATTAAACAGGCCTAAACATGTATTTAGTTCTGGATTTTAGTTATTTTGATTAATATCAGTTACATAATGACATTATTGTATTGGGGTCAAAGTAATTTTTAATAATATATTTTCTTTCCAGACATTCAATAAACAGTAGTATAGTTTCCACCACTTTTTTTAGATAATTAAAGTCTGTTATAGTCATCATTATCGTCAATATCATGAATGTTTAAGGGTTAGGCCTGTTGGTCTGTTTCTTCTTCCCAGTCTATTATAGTTTTGATTTAAAATTATTCTTTACTACTCTCCTTTGAGAACATGAAAAACTGCAAGAGAGCATTAGAATTAAGAGGATCTCTTGCAAGCAGAAATTCTGTATGAGAAGTAATTAACATCTTTTATTTTGTGTTATTTTTCTGTTAAAACCACATAGGAACATCAAAACATATCCAAATCTCACTTCTTAAGAAGCATTGTTTATCATAGCACTGCAAAGTTTCTGTCGTTCCTCTTCAGAGTACTTGCCATATTCAGCAGTATGATTAACCACATAACGTCATTGCAAATTAAACTTCATTTAATTAAGCACTTTTTTGTAAAACTAAATATTTGGCGTAGCTGCTGCAATCTGCTGAAAGATATTTTTTTTCCTATGCTGCATTGAACATTGTCAGTGTGGATGCTTCGGTTTGCGAAGTGCTGGCATCGACTTCCATGTTTCCATGACTGCAGTTATTGGGACATTGTGATAGAGTTTATTACAAGCCGTGCAACCCTTGGGCTCTGACGTCGCACTCTCTGTAGTCGACATGGCTAAGGTCTTGAGGGCCCAAGAGCCCCCAAATGGGACCCCTAATAATGTATTTTGCAAATGGAGAGTTTTATATATTATTTTTTGTTACACTATTATCAAATATATTTCATGCAAAAAAACTCTTATGCTTACGTAATACTTCATTTTATAAATTTGAAGATCAATGGTATCAAAGAACGATGTTTTATTGAGTTGTTTAAAATGCTAAGCACTTGATTACCATGCAAAAAGATCAAAAGGGCAAAATGTGTGTAATTTTGGTCTCCTGGTCTTACCAAAACTGAAATAATGAGAGGCTTTTTAAAATTGTTATTTAAAATCATCTTGCATAGAAAATAATTAAGTGAACTTTTAATAGAATTAAAATAGCTGCATTAACTCATTCACTAGTAGGCATACAGTTAATATAATTTCAATACGTTAATTTAATATAATAAAAACAAAGTAATTTAATGAAGCTAATTTAACAATATTCTTGATTCCAGGAAAATAAATTACTTGTTCAACAGTGAGAACATTGATTAAACTTGTTTAGAAATTTCTTTTTCAGTTTTTTTTTTTTTGTATTATATCTCAATCTGTATTCATTAGAAAGCAAAGCAGGTACAGGGTTTAATGTTCTGAGGTGTCAATAATTGCCACATTTCTTTGAAGTTTCAAACATAAAGGAAATCAAAATATTTTTGTGTTGTGACAAAATACGAACATTCAAATAGACTCATTCTCATAATTGTGTTTTGTTCAATTTCCCTTAATTCTCAGAACAAATCTTGAGATTCTGCCTGGTATTGCTTCTGGTCATTTAAATAAAGATTCTCTATTCCACCAACTATGATGTGGTACTGCTGCTTTTTATGCACATAAATAAAAAATAAGTCAGGAGAATTGATTTGTAGGTTTATTGATTTTTTGTTTAAAAAATTGTTGAACTCAATTTTCTGAAAATGTTACATGGATTTGGGTAATATAGTAATGGGAAATATGGAAATAATGTAGTTATTCTATTTATTGTGATATGAATATGTTTAAAAATTAATCAAGAATTGTCTAATGAATTTTACTTTTAGTGCTGTCCACAACGGTTTATAGGCAATCAGATTCAAAGAGGTGCAGTATTGAGTAAATATTTCTTATTGAATTTGCTTGTCAACCTCATTGAATTTGATTATCAACAAAACCTTTGTGGATATTACTAAAATAAAACTATTTATTGTGAATTATTTAATTGAGTACTTACTTATTCAGTAAACTTCAGTTCTAGTGACCAATAAAAGTTTCATTAAAGTCATGTTTCAAATGTTTTAAGAAATATTCTCTTACAAAAATACTTAAATTTGAATTTTTTAAAATAATGCATTACATTATTTTAGGAAGCAGAAGATTCAGTCTTGATTTTCACATTTTCTTGAACTTTATTTCCTACAAGTAATTTCAGGTAAAGAATTTTTATTTTATTTTCCGCATGTGAACAAATTTGTAATTTTTAAAATGAAAAACCGAATATTTTTCTGAAATTTATCTTTTATTAAAAATTTACAAGAAAATTAATTTTGTGTTATTTAATTAAACATGTAACATTAAATATTGTATAATACAAAACAAAGTTTGTTATGCACATTCAAGAGAACTTCAAGGCAAGAAATGAATTTATTTCTCCTTCTTGGATATTAACTTAGATGAATCACATCGTTGTTGAGAACTGTAGCCTGAAGTTGCATTTGAGGAGATGAATTCTTTAGATCTTTGTAGTAACTGTAGACAACGATGATGAAATAACGGCAAACAACTGGAACAATGAAGTATAATGTATTAAATTATGAGTATTCTTTTTTGTCATAAAAGTAAAATCTAGAGCAGCATACTGTATAATTTTATGTAGCAAAATCATATTTTCGAAATAACTTTATGCAACTTTTAAATGCATTTTTATGCATCTCTTACATACATCTTTTGAGAATAACTTTAGTAAATTAGTTTTCTATTCCTTGCTTTTTTGCGATTGTAAAATCTGTAAATTAGCATCCATATTGTATTTAAAAAAACATATCATTGTTAAGATGGCAAAACTTTGTATCTCAGAGAAGTCTCTTTTGAGTTTAATATCCCAAATGTTGAATAAAGATGGAAATCCCTTTTATCTGAAAATCTGATCTCAATTGCCACAGAAGAGAATAATCAGAACCTCGTGTTTTATGATGCTTAAATATTAAGTTGTATAACAAAGTTTTTCTTGTTTCCTGAAAATATTTATGTTTTGAGGTATGAGATTTTGCCATCATGAAGATTATGTTGCTTATATATACATACACAGTCACAACATATACACAAACATGTTATCATACTTGCAAACACTCATACGTACTGTCTTATGTTGACACCCCTGTCTTATGCCTTGATTTATTATTCTGTATTCATTACTTGGTCCACCTCCAGTATTTACTCTTACAGTAGTATTCACATACATACTATGAATGGCTATTACTAGATGTTGTGGACTTTCTCTTCTTCGCAACACCTCCCATACTTTTGTTCGATTTACAGTGTCGAATGCCTTTCTAAATCTACAAATGCTAAGAATGTGGGAACATTATACTCTCTATGCTTTTCTATTATCTGTGAGACTGTAAATACGCAGTCAATACAAGACCTGCCTTTCCTAAAGCCATTTTGCTCCTCTAATAAGAGCACCTCTGAAATAGGTGCTTGCATCAGATTTATAATTTTGGCGTAAATTTTGTATTCAGAATTCAAAAGGCTTAACCCTCTGTAATTAGAGCAGTTCTTCCCATCACCCTTTTTATATAAGGGGACGACCACAGCAGTCCTCTATTCATCTGGGATGTGACCAGAAGTATTACCTAGCAAGTATTAAGAAAGTCCAGCATTTCTAGGGAAAATCTTTCAGATGCATATTTGAAGAGTTCATTTTTAATGTTGTCTGACCCAGGCGCTTGTCTATTTTTTAACGTGCTTTAGAACCCACTTCAACTCATCTATTGTTATCGGGTCAACTATTTCTTTCTTGAAAGCTACTTCTCCTTCTTGCTGGTCCTCACTTGTCCATAAATTTGCAAGATAATGAAGCCACTTGTCATTTGGAATCAAATTAAGTTTTATATTGTCTTTCTCATTCTTATTAAGTTGTTTTAATATTTTATAGGTTTTTGTCTGTCATCCATGCAGATCACGTTCCATTTCACCAAGAAATGTTTCCCAGCTCTGGAGATTCATACACCGCACGTCTTTCTTTACTATTGTTGATGATCTTTTATATTCTTTTTTATCGTGAAGAGATTGAGAGGAAAGATATTGTAGATAGGCATTCTTCTTTTTCCTTATGAGATCTGCCAAGTCTTCATTCTATATTCTTAGGCCACAGTTGTTTCTTCTCTTCTTCCTTTTTCCCAAAGCTTCCTCTGCTGCTTGCAAAATGACGTGTTTCAGATTATTCCACCTCACATTGATGTTTTGACTTTCAGGCATTTCACGTAAGTGTTGATCCATTCTTTGTTGGTAAAGATATCTTATACTATCTTCCTGCAACAAATGCCCTCTAAATACTTCCTCTCATGTTTTTGTTTTGTTTACTGGAGAGTAACAATATTTGTAGGGTAAAAGTATTTTGGATATCAATAAGAAATGATCAGTATCAACATCGTAGCCTCACATCTTGTACTAAAGAGCCCATTTCCTTATTAACTAGCATGTAATCAATAATTGATCATCTTCCCCATGCACTCCAAGTTGTTTTGTGGATTTCTTTATGGCGAAAGAATGTGTTAGTGATCTTCAACAAATTTGATGATGCAAATTCTCTAAGTGTTTGCCCGTTTCTATTACAGGTTTCTTCTCCATTTGTACCCACTATTCCTCTGATTGAGGCATTTCTAACTCTTGCATTCAAATCCCCGGCAACAATCAGGTAATCATTTCTAGGGACTTTGTCAACAGCATCTTGAAGTTCTTCATAAAATTTCTCAACAACTTCTTTTCTTCCTCCTTCAGGTGAATAGCAACCAATAATAGATAGATGACATCTTTTCATTTTGTATCTCAGTTTTATCATTCTTTCATTTATGAATGTATATCCATCTATTTTATTTTTGAGTTTCTTTTAATCGTTATTCCTACACCAGCAGATGCTCTCGTCTCACGCTCTATGCCATAGTAAAATTAAATAAATACTTTAAATTCTGTTGAACCTTGTAACTTCTTCTTCGTTTCAGGTATGATTGCAATGTCTACTTGAGTGCACTGAAATTCCCTTTCTAACAAGGTTTCTTTTCCATGTAACCCTCTTACATTCTATACAGCTACCTTCATTAATCCCAAACTCTAGTCCTTTTTCATAGCTTTGGTTGTCTTAATCATAGTAGTCCGGCATTTTCCCTGGTGAGATTCAGTAATTTAGTATATCCCCTGGCCGTGTTACGAGCGCAGCATAGGTTAAGCTCAATGGTGGGGCTGCCACAGTCTTCAGGCGTACTGGGCAATATTTTGGGTTGACCCCCCCTAGGCAGACTGCCTTCATGGGGCTAAGAGCTCTGCCTACCCTATGAAGGAACAAAGGACGGAATTATTTATGATAGGTACCAGGGACCTCAGAGCTACTCAGTGCACCCACCCGTTGGATTCTGGGGGTAAGGGAAGGGTTGCAGAACACTAAAGGAATAATTCGGGTAAGGAGTTAGTTGCCTCTTACGACAGGGGGGATTACCTGTGGTGCTATTCTACTAAAACCCCCAGACACCACATGGGGCAAATTATATTTCTACACTTAATATATCAGTTAATAGGATATGAGGGATTGATCTTCATCTAGTTAAGATGTATTGAGTCCTTCTGTTTTTGACATGTGGCTGGTGCTCCCACACATCTTGATAGGTCTTGATTTGTCCAATCTTATTCCGTTTTTTGCCAGCTGAATTGATTTATACTCTTTTCTTGCTCTTCAACTGTGATAGGTTCCTGCATTCAATTGATGGGTTAAGGTGGGGTTAAGATTTTTATGACTGCTGAATCTGCATTTTCTTTTCCTAACATCCCTTGATGAGCTAGGATTTATACTATGACTATTGTGATGTTTCATTCCATTAATGTTGTAGTTTTTTGTAAGTATTAATTGAATTCCTGAAATTTTGTTTGAATGGTTATTTAATGCATCTGAAGTTGATTTGGAATTGTGAAGAATGGCATTAATGTCTCTGTTTAGTGCTGAGTTGGTGACTAAATTTTCGTTCATGATAAAGGCTTTCCAGGAAAATATTGAGGATGAATCTAGTAATTTGAATAAAAATTCTTGGTTTTCAAAGATAATTGTATAAACTTTTTAACAAATTATTGATTCATCTTTATATATGTGGAAGTATTTTACATATATACACAATAGTGCACTGAAAAAATATTTGTATATGTAAGTTCCTTCCTTCGTTCCTTCCATTTAAGTTCTTCCATTAGTAGAATTAGGTGAATTCGATGTAAAAAAGAGGCATTCTCTTTGAGAGACAAATTGTGTTTGAAGGCTCAAGAAAGACCACAAGGAGATGGTTGAAATGTCTTTAATATGGGGTCACTTGGAAGTCAAGATCATTCACAAGACTCTGGCTGCAGAATCCTTTGACATCGATGATCTTGGTTGGTTTTTGCAATCCTCTGAAAAAATGCTGAAATGGACCAATATTTATATTTGGACATTAAATGTAATTTTACATTACAATAATAAATTATTACAGTGAAATATGATTTTCGACAATTGACTTTTCATAACCGTCAGATTTTCAGAAAAAGGAGTTTAGATAAATGAATACTCCTCCACAAAAGCTTTATAGTTGCAGAGATATCTATCAACTTTAAAAATTGTTCATGCTAGTACATGGTTTCTTTTTGCTCAAAAAACCATTGTATTAAATTAAAAAAAACCTCTACTGAATAATACATTTTTGACACAATCATATTCATCAAAACTTAGAATATTATTGTCACACTTTCATAAAAGACGTTCTTAAGGTTAAGGTAAGAGACAAAGAAGGAAACTAAGAATAAATTGAATGTTGAATTATATAAGATTGGCAAGAATATACAGTTTGTTTGTTGTAGCGAGTCATGTTAATAAGAAATTAGCAAGTCAGGTCACAGATACACAAATATATAGAGGAAGTGACATAAATTCAGACCATTACTTGTTGAAATCAGTTATAGAAATCTTAGCAAGGTGGAAGAAGAAATATTCGAATATCCGCCATCAGTTTCAGAAAAAGGCAGAAGTCTTCAAGGCCCATCTCCTGTGACAAGAGAGCGTAAAATATTTGTATCAAAGCAGAATAGCACAGAAGATTGAAGATACCATCACTAGTGACAATCTAGAAGAAGAAGGGGTAAATATCAAAACCATAATTAAAGACGCAACTTCAGAAGCTTTAGGGAAATCAAGAAAATGTAGGAAATGGAAAGGTCTTAAAATATGGAACAAAGAGAAAGAACAAGCCATAACACACAAAAAAGTAGCATATATGAAGCATTTACAATTGAAAATCAATGAAACATGGAGAGTATACAAAGTTAAAAGAAATATTGCCTAAGAAATAGTTAGAAAAGCTCACCAATCAGCATGGGAAAGATTTATAAGTGAATTAGAAAATGACAGTCATGGCAGACAACTGCTAGCATATAAAGTTTTTAGGAACATAAATAGTGAATTAAAAGACACAGCTAATTTGAACATTATAAAAGAATGTCAATGGGTTGAACATTATCAAACTTTATGGTATAACTCTGAAGATGAAAATATCGTATGTGAAATGCCTGTACAAGCTTCGGTAGATGACATTGATTTAGAAGAATTAGAAACAGCAATAATGGGACTAAAAAATTGAAAAGCTCTGGGACTTGACGAAATAAATGCCGAACTAATTAAATATGGAGGTTTGCTGTTAAAAAACTAAGACTCTTCCACCTATTAAATTTATGTTGGATGCAATGCAGTGTCCTTGAAGAATGGCAAAAAGCAAAAGTGATTTCCTTATTTAAAAAAGGGAAAAGAAGTGACTGTGGCAACTATAGAGGTATTAGTTTATTATCCACATGCTATAAAATATATGCAAAAATTTTAAATAAATGGCTTGTTAATATCTCTGATATTTTAATAATAGAAGAACAAAATGGTTTTAGAAAAGGATGCTCCTGTCCAGATAATATTTTTACTATCCGACAACTCATAGAAAAATGTAGAAAATTTAATCTAGAGACCCGTTAAGCTTTCATCGATTATGCAAAAGCTTTCGATAAATTAAAACAGAGTACTTTATGGGAAATTATGGAAAAAAGAATCTACCCACACCACTTAATCATTAACATTAAATCTCTGTACCAGAATACTTTCGTTATCTTAGAACTAGAAGGAAAATATTCAAAAGAAATAAAAACAAACCAAGGAGTTCACCAAGGATATAGCCTTTCCCCAACATTGTTTAACATACACTTGAGTAATGTTATTTGAGAATGGAAGAACAACATTAGCTTAGGAATTAAGCTTAAAAATGGAGTGTACTTAAATACAAACCTATTCACTGATGATCAGATTATAATCCAAGAAAGTCAGGACGACTTACAGAGGTCTATTCATCAATTAAACCAAACTTCTAAAGGATGTAATCGAAAGATTTCAAAAACAAAGACCAAAATAATAGCATTTATGGGAAAACATTCTATACGCACCAAAATAATTTTGGAAAATACGACGCTGGAACAAGTTAGCCATTTTAAATATTTGGGTTATAACATAACATTTTTCACAGAAGTAGCTATAGATGATAAATTCCATAAATACCAGAATATATATGGAACCATTCGGGGAACTCTTACAGATAAAACACGCAGAGATACTCTAATGAGGATATATAAAGTAATGGCTGTCCTGTGTCTGTTGTTTGGAAGTAAATGCTAGACTCTAAGGGAGGAAGACAAACTGGTGTTACAGTCTGCAGAAATGAAATGCGTTGAGATCTGTAACAAAATGTACCAGACTAGATAAACTCAGAAATGAGGAAATTCAAAATGAATTAAATGTTCAAGCAATCAACGACAAGGTACAATGTTACAGACAGGAATGGGTACAAAACGTGGAAAGAATGGAAGAGACTTGCATTCTAAAGCAGGCATTTAAGTATAGACCTCAAGGCAGGAGAGACCTAGGTAGGCCACTAAAAAGGTGGAATTCTTAGAAGCCAGAACAGGTTATAGACCTAGAGTGGAGAAGTGAAGTGGAGAAGATGAAGTCATGTCAAGAGGTTACATAAATGCAGAAAACTGAAGAGGATGACCTTGTTTGAATGATTTTGTAAAATGAAGGAAATTAAGAACTTTGAAGCCCCCTAAAAATGCAAAGACCCCCAATGTTATTGCTATCTTAAAAATTCTACATGTTGATGGCAAACTTATTTTTTAGAACTCCCACCTCACCATTATTTTTTGTATTCTCATCTAATTTATCTAATTTTAATTGAGATTCTTGTGTAAATTTAAATATATTTCCAATTTCTCTGAAGAAATGGCTATCAGTAGCAAATACTTACGGCAATAAATAGTTCCAATGAAGAAAATTAAATATCCCCATGTAATGATATCATACATAAACTCTAATGTGGCATAGATTGATATGGCAATAGTGAGCATGAAGATCATTATTGTCTGGGCTGTCATGTAGATCACCCACAGCATCACACATCTGTACTTTTCCTGCAACAAGACACAATTCTAGTAAAAAAATATGTTGGTAACATTATAAAATATCAGGGTTGGCTATCAGGTTCCCCTCCCCTCCCAAATGTAAAAAAGAAACTGTAAAAAACACAAAAACTTTTAAATGTTGTTTTAATCTTTTTTAAAGTATTTCAAATAAAATAACAAAACTTATAATTAAGTATATTGAAATATTCATTGAAAACTCAAATTTGATCACAACCAACACATGAAAAACAACACATTACAAAATAAACTGACAATATAATGTGAACTTCATTTACTAATATTGACAACTTCAATTTTATCACAACAAAAACAAAAAAATACTAAGGCAACACATGTACAAAATTAACTTACAATAAAATGCAAAGTTGTTTTCTAACTTCGTTACTTTTTTGACATTTGTTTGTTACTTTATTACACAGACTTAATAATATTGATGAAATTTGTATGTCAACAGTAATGAACACGTGAGTTTGGAATCTTAAGACCATGGGGTATATTCTTATGTATCCTCTTTGAACTTGCCTGTACTAAATGTATTTCAGTTTGACTGAATGATGAAAATCCGTGTTTTATATGAACTAAACTTAAAAATTAATATTCCTCATAAAATTAAAAAACACCCAGTGGATCAGTTTTTCTTTTCTTTTTATTTTAAACCCTGTTTTTCCCACCCTGTTATATAGTGGTTTCTGAAACAGTGATGGGAAAAGACAAATCATTAGTACAGGATCATTCAATGAAATACCATTTACATTTGCAATTTTTGTTGTTGTTTTATCTCGTTTTTATCTCAATGTGCACTTGTTTTGTTATATTTTATAAAAGTTATAGGTCTATATGTGGGTCTTGCCCGTGTAAACCAGACCCATGTGCTAGGACAAGATATAATTCAAATATGAATGGTTTTATTTGACACCAAACTTACAGTTGTTAAACAGTTATTTATATAACATCCTTTGGTTTCTAGACAGTCATTTAAAGCAGGCACTTGTGAATTTATTTTTGTTTAATATTCATAACTACATTACAGGTAACAATGTTTCAGAACTTACATTTGCTGCCATTTTCAGGACTTCAAATTTCTTGAGATTTTTGTATTATCACAAGGGTATTATTTTAGAGGATCTTGTTTCACTGAAATATATACGAGTTATGACATCATGTTATGAAGTCATTTAGAGGAATGATGAACATTTTGAATACATGTTTGTGTGAAAGAAAATCTTCTAAAATAATACATGTATGTTAATATAAAAAGAAACTAGAAATTTGAAGACCTGAAGATGGGAGCACACCCAGATTCCCAAAATGTTGATACATAGAGCACAGCCAAAAAAACAATAATCAAAAATAGATATAGAATAGTGTCAGTTTTAAATTATTGTCTAAGAAACCAAAGGACAATATATATTTATGTATTAAAGACAAACAATAAAATTTAGACAGTGTTTAATTTTACAGTTATTCAAAAACGTAAAACTTGAAGTTCTTGATGAATTATCAAATTCGCAATAACTCGTAGTTGAGTAGTTTTGAATGAAACTCCTACAACATACAATTTCAATAAGCATGTTTAAAAATTTTTAATTCAGGTTATCGGGTGCCAATAGGCCATTTTCACCGGGGGGGGGATTCAAAACTCCAAAAGGGGACAAATTGAAGGATGAATGAATGAGGATCATCTTTGCTTACACAAATTCTGAATGACCCCTGAGAGTACCCTGAAGAAAGTTTTCTTGTCGTTTTCCTTCATTTGAACATTTCAAAGTGTGGAAATCATAAACGAGGCATCCATGATCTCCCTGGCAAGAAGAAATGAATGCTTTTCCAGTAGTGGATCTTAAATAGTCTAGAAGGGGGCAATTCCTGGCAAACCCCTCCATCAATTCCACACTGCAGATAAAATCAAGAATAATGTGAGTTAATCTGCATTTCTCTTCTTCTTCTTCTTCTTCTTCTTCTTCTTCTTCTTCTTCTTCTTCTTCTTCTTCTTCTTCTTCACCTCCACCTCCTCCTTCGTTTGCCTTCTCTCCATTCTTCTTCTCCTTCTTCATTCTCCTTTTCCTCCGTTCTTCTTCCCTTCTTCAGTCTCCTTTTCCCCTGTTATTTTTTCCCTTCATTCTCCTTTCTCAGTTCTTCTTCTTCGTTCTTCTTCTCCTTCTTCGCTCTCATTTTCCTTTTCCTTTTACCTCGTTATACTTCTTCTTCTTCTCCTCCTCCACTTTCGTCTTCTTCTCCTGCATCTTATCTTCCTTTTTCTTATCCTTCTCCTCCTCCTTCTCTTCCTTCTTCTTCTCCTCTTCCTGTGGGAGGCACCTGAAAAACCCGCTAGCCGATGTCGGTCGGCGCCGGATCTCACCATCCAGCGGGGGAAGATCACCGACACCTCCCAAGCAAAACATGCACTACACTCACGGGACTAATGATCTTAGCAGTTAACGCGCCCAGAATCACTTATCAATCAATTAAAATCTTCTTCCCCTCCTCCTTATTTTCCTTTTCCTCCTCCATCTTGTTCTCCTTTTCTTTCTCCTCCTGCTCCTCCTTCTCCTTTTCCTCCTCATTCATCGTCTCCTCCTCCCTCTCCATTTCTTTCTTCTTTTCTTCGTCACCTTCTTTTCTTTCATCTTATCCTTCTTTTCCTTTTCCATATTTTCCTTCTTCTCCTGCTCCTTCTTCTCTTTCTCATCCTGGTCCTCCTCCTTCTACTTGTTCTCCTCCACCTTTTTCTTTATCTTCTCCTTCTCCTTTTTTCCTTCTCATTCTCCTGCTCCTTCTTGTTCTCCTCTTCCTCCTCCTTCTCATTGTTGTCCTTTTTTATCTTTTCCTTCACCTCCTCTTCCTATTGTTCCAACCCCTCCTCCTCTTCTCTTTACTTTCTCGTATACGTACGTTGTAATATACGTAGTGTAGAGAAAGTTTTGTAATGCTGCGGAAAATCGATTTCGAGATTTCAACGGAAATACATTTTTCGGGGTCGCCTGATACCGAAAAAGTCTCTCCGTCCGTCCGTCTCTCAGAGTGACTCTACTTACGAGACAAGTGACAAATACAACCCGCAGCAGGCAGAGCGAATTGCACTGGCAACCCTCCTTTAGTGTTCTGTGCTGGCAACTATGTTTGAGCGAGTCGGATACGGGCTGGCGGCTTCAAGCCAGTAAACTGTCGGAAAGTACGCTTAATCCCCTCTCCCCTAATGCTACCCAGAGGAGAGCAGGTGATCGTCGTGGCCACGAGTTGAAAGAGAAAGGTACGCGTCTGCTTGTTTGGCATCGAAAGATAATTGTATTGGCAAGAACGGTGATTTCTTCGTAAATTGTTTAAAAGTGTAATAAACTTGTCATGTAAAAGCATGTAAATTCAGATGGATTTAAACAGATGGATGAACTTTGCTTGTTTCAGATTCTCAACAAATATGCCTCAGAAATGTACACATGTTTTTTTCTTGCCATTTTAAATAAATATTAATACGTTATTAATTTCACATTCGAAGAACAAATACTTATTATTATTATTATTATTATTATTATTATTATTATTATTATTATTATTATTATTATTATTATTATTATTATTATTATTATTATTATTATTATTATTATTATTATTATTATTATTATTATTATTTTTAAAATAATGTTACTTAAAATAAAAATAGTTAAAAAAAGCGGGCTCAGTAGTCAGTGCTTAATAACACTGGTTAAATAGTGATAGATAAGTCACTGGATGGTGATACATTACAGCTTTGCTTTCCGTTCCCATTATCTCCATCGTAACGATATAAGTTTTGGAAATTCCCTCGAAACAGAAATAAGAAAGTTTGGTAATCGGTAAAGAAGAAAAGGAAATTATTTTTTATTATGAAGAATTGGTGTAAACAACCGAACCTCATAAAAAATAATCAATCTGTCCTCTATTAGCTAATAAACAAGTATTAACTCGTTTGGGAACATTTACTGCAACCCGATGTAAAGTTTCTTCGTGAATGAGGCGAACCGCTTCCTCGATGTTTCTTTGCAGCTCTTCGAGATTAGAAGGCCTGTTTGCATAAACTTTCCTTTTGAGGCATCCCTAAAGGTAAAATCTGGTGAGGACAAATCAGCTCATCGAGGGGGACACAAACCTCGTGAAATTATTCTGTTCCCAAAAAACCTCTTCCAGAAATTGCTTTGTCGACTTGGCAATATGTGACGCCGTCTCATCCTGCTGGATCCAACAATTTCTCTCATCTTTTTCAAGAAGGGATGCAAAATTTCTCAATTTATTCTACTTCGTATCTGCCGTTATTGTTTCTTTGAAAAACAACGGACCGATTATTCTACGTCAAGATATGGCACTCCATACTCAAATCTGCTTTTAATGCAATGGTCTCTCAGTGCCCCAGAGTCTACTGTTTTGCTGGTTGATAATCCATCCACATGAAACCAGGCCTCATCATTAAAAATCACTTTATCAAGTGCCTCAAAACCTTTGCTAACAAATCGTCGTAGCCAATTACAGTACTTCATGAACCCTCGAATGCACATTTTCAATTTTACATTTGTGATACAGTACGCACTTCCGTACGAAAGATTACATTGCTGCTCAAACTTTCTTAATGATGTTTTTGAGGAAGTTAAAAGAACATCTCGAATGTTACTCTTATTCAGAATAGTCTCGGAAGAAATTTTTTCTCTGAATCCTGCCTGGCACTCTTTGAAAGATTGCGTTCGGAAACACTCCACCACAAGTCTGCGTTGCTTTGTGCTGAGGCACATCGTAAGTTAACTTCAAAACAGTGAATGATCACGCAGCCTGTTTTGCTTTGAGCAGGTATGATGCAGACCACAGGAACGGGGCGGATGAATTGATTGATTTTTCGTGTTTCTGGGCGCATCAACTGCTTTGGTCATTAGTCCCGTAAGTGTAGTGTCTTTTTTCTCGGGAGACGGTGGTGATCTTCCTCCACTGGATGGTGAGATCCGGCGCCGACCTACCGTCAGCTAGTGGGGCTTCCCCCTAACCAGGACTCTCCCACCAGTGGGGCACCGCCCCAGCCGGAACAAGCTCTAAGCTCCCGACCGGTCTCCCGGAATGTGTGGTAGTGTAGTGCATGTTAGTGTAAGTGTGTGTGTGTAAGGGGAGAGGATAGGACAAGGAAGATGAAGGAAAGATCGCGCGCGGTCTGGGGCCCGTTTGGTAGGGTACTGCTCCGGCATTCGCCTGGTATTGATCGGAGAAACCACGGAAAACTACCGATCAGAACAGCCGGCCACTAGAATTCTCCTCCTGACAGCGAGTGAATTCGACCTAGGTGAAAAGCGAGTGTCGAAAATTCTGCCGCCGTCATGACTCGAACCTAGGACCTCCCGGTCAGAGGCGCTGCAGTGACATCTGTTGATGCACTGAGCCACCTCTCCCGGTGGGCGGGATAAAAGAAGGAGCTGGGGACTGAAGGGTTTGACGCAGAAATGCAGTCAAAGGAGCTGTGCCAAAAGCATTGTTGCATTTCTTTCACTTTTCCCTCAGGACCTCGAACAGCAGGGTTGCGTTTTAAACTGATCACTGGTATTTGATACTTATTTGTTTCGTTATGGAATAACTTTTATATTTTTGGAATATTAAGAGCTGCTGTACTGTAGCCTTTACTATGTTACTGCAGAATTTCTGAAGACTGTTTTTTTTTTAGCGATATTTAATTTGTTGCAGAGTTGTACGAGAGTATTTTATTAGTTCTTGAGCAGTGATACAATGTGCGTGATACTTTTTGGAAAACCATTTTGTGTCTTGAACATTTTTGGTGCCTGCAGGGCACTAGTAGTTAATGTAAACTTACACACTACGTTTACAATTGAAAATTCTGTCAGGTGACAGTCCAGGTCAATGACCCCCATCTCGATTGGATTTTTGTCCAGTTTCCCTGATCCATTGAGCAAATGCTGCCCCTTCATTTGCTTCTGCACGTAAATGTAGCTTCACTATGCGCACGTTTTGTTGAACCTTCCTTTTGCTTGTAGTGGTAGTAGAGTTTAGGACGAGTTTCTATTTTGTTAACAATACAGAAAAATCAAATCTGTTCGTTCCTTTACCGTTAAAAATAAGTTTTCTGTAATTCGGCAACGAAAATATCTAGTTTTTGAAATGGTAATCTCTCGCTTTTTTAAATTTATTATTATTATTATTATTATTATTATTATTATTATTATTATTATTATTATTATTATTATTATTATTATTATTATTATTATTATTCATCTTTCAACTATTAATAGTTAAATTGTTGGGAAGGGATTGTGAAACTCAAGATGATTTTCTCCCCCATACGTCACATACCGTTTTTGATTAAATAAATAAATAGACATTGCAGGTAATACCAGTAAATAAAGAATATTGGCCAGGGTATTTAGAGGTGGCCATGATGCAAAGACACGGGTGGGCTCCCTCGGTGCACCGATGTTTGCTGTTTCGTCGCAGCACCAGATACATCACGAACCACGTGACCACAACACTTGCGTTGAAAAGCCAGCTGCGTGGCGGGCGAGAAGTGCTCAGAAACATTTTGAAAATAGCTTAAAGTGACAATTTTCAGTCGTGACCAACCAAAAATAACGCGATGAAGGTGTAATTGAAATAAAAATGCAATATTTAAAAGAAACGCTTCATGTATCTGAATTCTTGGTTGTCCAGGAACGTCAGCTCCATCGACCATGACGCGGCTAATCCCGGACAGCCAAAAATTCAACGACTCCGGCCGCGGAAACCTACGACCCCGCTTCATATATCTGATTCAATGACTTTTAACGGGGTGATAATTTTGATATCTGGTTACATATAAAATTCCCGCTAATATTGTGACGCAATCTGTTGCCTGAAGCTTATTGGCTGAAGCCTGATAGGGCAATAGCTCATCCTCGTCTTTTGATCATGGAGCTGTGATGCACTCACCGTGAGGACCCCATAAGCCAGCAGCAGGCTGCACATGAATTGGAAGGAGCCCAGCACCAAAGGCACGCAGTGTGCCAAGACTATTGCTTTGTCTGGAACACAAGGCCAAAATGCGTAAGTCTGGCTGGACAGGGATACATTTTTATATCGTATAAAAAATAAATAATTTTCCTTGCATTAGGGGCAATGAAAATTCATTAATGTTAAGTGTTTATTTTATTAATTCAGTTAACTAAACAGAAACATTAGTGGTAGGAAATGGTGTGGCGTTAACGACATTTGCATCATGTAAATGAATTCGAGGCGTTATTTTGGTCGCAATGCGGCCGAAAAAGCTTTATGCCAAAATAAATACATACGACGAAACAACGCCTCAAATTCATTTTCAGAAACATTAGTGTTAATGTATATAATAAACTTGACAGCGAAATTGAACCTGAGGATGGCAACAGTTAAAACTAGATTAATTTCAAAATATCTGCTTGGAAAAATATATCATTTTAACAGGTTCAAATCCAGATTTTCCAAAAGTGTATTTCAGTGAAAACAATGAAGACCGTTTGTTGCCATATTATGAGGCTAAAATTCTACATATTATTCTATATGACTTGTACAGTGCGTTAGGAAAGTCCGCAACTAGCCGAACCAGGGCCTCCTAGTTAAAATTGTATTAATGTTTGTTTTCTTAAATTTTCTTTTAAATTTGTTGAGTCTACATTGAAGCAACGCGTCTTCAATCCCCTAAAAGAGCATTAAACGCTTGGGAGTAATCCTTCATTGACATTAATTATATTCGACATTAGTAGATTCTGCATTGTCCCCTGTCTCTAAGTATTGTAATGGAGTCTTGGAACTTTAAATGCCTCTTGCACTGTTGGAACACCATCTCACTCTCCGAAGGCCCTTTCAGTCCCCTAATAAGATACGAGATCCAATTAATTTCCAGAACATATTTCTTAGTTTCACTATAGCAGAGGTTCATGTTCACTATAACCGAATCTTCTTGTGCTTATTTGTAATTTAGGTGAAACGGGACCAGTGATTTAAGTTCACTATAACCGAGGGTTCACTACAACCGAGTTCACTATAACCGAAGTCGACTGTAATTTGTTTCAGTGAAAGATTGAGGAAGTGCTTGACAACGCCGGTGCCAAAGTTGAGATTTAAAATATTATTTTGCTTTCTTATGGAACAAAGGTTGTCTGTACGTGTTTCTAACAAATTAAAATAAATGTTACAACACTACCACAGACGTGAAACGGGGCCAGTTTACTATAACCGAGGATTCACTATATCCGAGTTCACTATATCAGAGTTCACTATATCCGAGTTCACTATATCCGTGTTCACTATATCCGAGTTCACTATATCAGAGTTCACTAAATCCGAGTTCACTAAATCCGAGTTCACTATATCCGAGTTCACTAAATCCGAGTTCACTAAATCCGAGTTCACTAAATCCGAGTTCACTAAATCCGAGTTCACTAAATCCGAGTTCACTAAATCCGAGTTCACTAAATCCGTGTTCACTATATCTGAGTTCACTGTATCCGAGTTCACTATATCCGAGTTCACTATATCCGAGGGTTCACAATATCCGAGGGTTCACTATATCCGAGGGTTCACTATATCCGAGTTCACTATATTCGAGGATTCACAATATCCGAGGGTTCACTATATCCGTGTTGACTATATCCGAGTTCACTATATCCGAGGGTTCACTATATCCGTGTTCACTATATCCGAGTTCACTATAACCGGAGCCGACGGTACACTCCGTGTGGATGGCCGATGAAGAGATCGAGTGCGTAAAACGGGCTTTGGCGGCGCGGAGGGGCAGCCGCAGTCGTACTCACAGTCGTAGACGAAGCGGTGGTTGGAGGTGCGGCCCAGCGACGCGAACGTGATCATCAGCGTCCCGAACGAGAAGAGCTGCCAAAGCGCACAAACACTTCACGTAAACACACTTTTCATTTCATCTTATTTCATATAATTTCATTTCATTTCATTTTTTTCCATTTCATTTTACTTCATTTTTTTCATGTCATTTTATTTTATTTGATTTCATTTTATTTTATTTTACGTCAAAAACAGTTAAAAACTGTGTGACATGCTACGGGGAGAAGTGAATTTTGTGCACGTTTTCGTAATTCTGTGATCCCTACCCTAAGCCACACGCTACTTGAATTTTGAATACAGAAAGAAAATGAGCGTGTTTTGCAAGAATTGTTAACAAAAATATTTGCTCCGATGTAATAAAATCTATTTTCAATAGGAAATCAGCTATACATTTGGGTTGTTATCCCTCGTCATGCCCTTCGTGGTTAGGCGGAAGAGCGGGCCTGATGGCCCGAGCCTCGCCACATAAATAAAGTCAAAGTCTTTGTCAAAGAATAATACTTCTTGCCGCGACAGTATGGAGAACGATAATTTGAATAACTGTATTTCCCTCTGAATTCCAGAAGACGTGCACAAATAATGAAGTTCCATGGAGTGGGTCATGCCGTTCTGGCATGAACTGGTGTTTCAAAATAAATGTCAGAAACTTATAGGGCGTATAGAGGGGTCGAAAATTATCACATTTTGCTCACAAGAATATAGAACAAAACTTCATAAAACAGAGTTACACGCACAGTTGCTCTTGATTGCTAAGCAAATCTCTGAGCACTTGCGAGAGCACAGGCTTCCGCGGTCGGAGATGGTAGCTGCTTGGCTGACTGGGAGTCTTAAGAACAGGTGCCATTCTGATACCTTCCTCAGAGCAAAATGCCAAGAATTCCCTAGAAGATGGTAACATTTGTTAGGAGATATCTGTATTCAGAATATGAGATCTACGCAGTTATTTACTAACGTCATTACGCAGAAACACAACAAATTAGCGACGCTGTTAAATGTATAAACCGAAACTATAGGCAACCGAGGTTTATAAAAAAGTCTAAATAAATCGTTCAGAACTTTTCGAATTATCGCCACGACATTAGAATCAATCTAAAAGTACTTTTTCTTTGTATAGTAGAACTCGTACACCATCTTTAGCTACAATTTAGATTCCAATATTCTTTACGGACGTAAAAGACCTTGTCTGTCCGGGTGACGCCGTGACTCAGGCTGTGTTGCCGACGTTTCGATCATCTTGTCGTGGTCTTCCTCAGGGCTGATCTGCAGACTGCAGGGTTGGCAGACCAGCCCTGAGGAAGACCACCACGAGATGATCGAAACGTCGTCAACACAGTATGAGACGCGGCGTCACCCGTACAGCCAAGGTCATTTACATGACTGGCCGCGGAAGCCTTCGACTTTGTTCTTTACAAACGCAGGCTGTTAAGAGTGGCCATTCGTTCCTCTCTTGGGGAACGTTAACTGCATATAACAGCGCGTGTCCCTGTGGAGAGGACATGGGACTCACCGTGCTCATCTCGGCGATGTAGATGGAGGCGTTGCGCAGCGAGAAGCCGCACCAGTGGCTCACGGAAGAGCAGTAGCTGAAGAACCTCATGGCTGCGCTGCAGTGGATGCACATGGGTTAGTGATTCCGGGTGCGTCAACTAATAAGATCAGTTAGTGCCTAATTTTATGTGTCGAGACCGCTCTTCCGTCTGACTACACAAATTTCGCTACGCTCCTTTCACCATCTAGCTGAGAAAGGAGGTGTTATGTTGGGCGACGAAACAGGCGATTTTGAATTTAGCTCAGAGGCTTCTTTTAGGCTTGAGGATTTTTTACATGCAGTAAATCTACTACGTGAGGCAGACAGTTTTACTTCCCCTCCAAAGGAAGGCGTACGAGGGATTTTGTCGCCCGTATAAATCCACGACTTCGATTTGAACTCGCAAACTCCAACTGCTTGGTACGCTTACCGTTAAATCACCGAATCCCATTAGCCCTCGTAAGTGTAGGACATGTTTTTTAATGCGGTAAGTGGCTGTGATTTGTCTCCGAAGCTTGGCGAGATCCGGGGCCGACCTGTTCGTCCCGTCGCCTTGCGAGGTTTCTCTAACGATGTATCTCCGGCCAGCGTGGCACGGGGGATGCCCCGCCGGGGAGATACGCAGTCAGGCTGGGGCGCCCCAGGCGGGACAAGCTCTAAGCTTCCGACATGTGTGGTAGTGTAGTGTGTGTAGTTTTGTGTTTCCGACATGTGCGGTAGTGTAGTTTCGTGTTTCCGGGCGCGACAACCGCTTTGGTTATTAGTACTGTAAGTGTAGTGCATGTTTTTTTCTCCGGATATGGCGGTGATCTTCGCACGCTGGCGAGATCCGGCGCTGACCTACCGTCGGCTAGCGGGGTTTCCCCCTAACCAGGACTCTCCCACCAGCGGAGCACCGCCCCAGTCGGGACAAGCTCCAAGCTCCCGACCGGTCTCCCGGAATATGTTGTAGTATAGTGCATGTTAGTGTGTGTGTGTGTGTGTGTGTGTGTGTGTAAGGGATGAGGATAGGACAAGGAAGAGAAAGGAAAGATCGCGCGGTCCGTGGCCCGTCTGTTAGGGTTCTGCAATCGCCTTGTGTTGATGGGAGAAACCACGGAAAACTACCGATCAGAGCAGCCGGCCGCTAGAATTCTGTTCCAGGCAGCGGCTGAATTCGGCCTAGCTATCCTTCTAGAGTCGAAAATTCTGCCACCGTCGGGACTGGAACTCTATGACTTCCCACCCAGTTCTTAAAAAAAAGGTGTATGTGTATTTGTATTTCAAAAATGAGTAGTTCAGCGCAATTTTTGTTATCTTGGAATATGCGAGTTCAAATCTTTTGCGCTTCGCTTGCTCGAGTCTTTGACGAGATGAGAGATTCCAAGGCAGCGTTGCGCCACGCCTCGGCAGTCTGAAATTCTGAGAATTCCTTCTCATTGTTCAGAGATGTTTTTATTTTTATTCATTTTATTTGGTCGAAAACATGTACATGACGTATGGGGGAGACGATTATCTGTGCACGTTTTCTTCAGTACCAGAATCCTATTCCAACATTTTAACGATAAATAGTTGAGAAATGAAAGAAATTAAAACAACAATAATAATAATGATAATAATAATAGTAATAATAATAATAACATTAATAATAATAATAATAATAATAATAATAATAATAATAATAATAATAATAATAATAATAATGTGTACAAAAGCGCAAGTTTAGCAACATTTTAAAAAACTAGTCATTTTCGTTTCCGAGTAATAGAAAAACTATTTGCAAAGGTAAATGCTGATTTGATTTTTCTGCATTGCTAACAATATACGAGTATTAACTCACCCTCATCTCTACTCCTACCTCTACAAGCAAAAGGAGACCTCAACAAAACGTGCGCATTAATGTCGAGATGCAAAACAAAGGACCATCTCAGCATTTGCTCAGTGGATCAGGGAAACTGGATAAAATCCTGATCGAGATATGGGTTATTGACCCGGAAGCTGAAGTACATTACTTGTTACAGGCATTGAAAGTCTTTTTTTTTTCAAATATACAGTACAAATGTAAACTAATCCATTATATATTATTGTTTTGTTAAAATAAACATGATTTTTCTTTTTGATGATCAGTGTAGTCTTTAATTCTGTAGAAACTGTAATGCAGCAGAATATATTTTACTTTTAGCTTAAATTTGTGTACCAACTTTAATCGTTTAACGTCATCTGGCAAGGTGTTATAAAGTAACGTGCATGTACGTATTGTATGTGGATTTCTTGTAGTGAGCTGTTGATAATGACACTTGGTGAACGTGATTTGTGAACGTGATATTTGTGGCTGCATGAAGCGCAGTTTTAACTGTCGAATTTGTGTTAAATAATTAGCGGTAAAAGAATAAGCTTTCGCACTTAATGTTCTATGACTTGTAATGAGTTTTACAAGTGATGAGTGAGATGAATTAATGTGATCAGATGTTTATTTATTGTACTAAAAAATCAGTTAAAACTGTGTATGACGTGCTATGAGGAGAAGTGAATTCTGTGCACATTTTCAAAATCCTATGATCCCTACACTAAGTGTTTTTCTCCCCCAAACGTCACATACAGTGTTTGACTGTTTTTGACTAAATAAATAAAAAGTCATATACTACTTGAATTTTGAATGGAAAAAATGCGCTGTGATAATACGAAACCATTACTAGGTGCGAGAAAAGAACTTGAGCTAGCACCGCTACTTTTTGTGTGTTTTAAACGATGCATGTCTTTTCTTGTTTCTCTTCAAACCAATAAGCGATGACGTGGCAACACGAAAACACATAAGCGGACTAGGCCTTTCTGCTGTCAAACAAACGACACTCACAAAAGACATGCAATTTTAATGTCTTATAGATCGTGTCGCAGTCTTCCTAGAACGAACACGGAATGTTTAGCTCTGAAATTGCGAGTTACTCTCCAGTCAACGCTTCATAACTCTCAACATAATTTGTTTGCACTTCATTTCATTTCATACTTCGCTTGTGTAATTTTATTTGCACCCAGATGTCCATTACAAGCTTTCTTTTGTACTTTCCTGTGTACATATGTACGGAGTGTAGGGCATATCTGTACTCCATATATACATGTAATGGTCCAGAAAATCGATTTAAACGAAAATACACGTTTCGGGCTACTCGGGTACTGAAAAAGTTTTTTTTTCTCACGTCCGTCCGTCTATCCTTTCGTCCACCTATCCGTCCGTCCATCCGTCTATCCATCCATCTATTCGTCCGTCGTGTGTCTTAGTATAGAGAAAGTATTGTATTGCTGCAGCGAAAAACTGCATTTTTCGACATAAAAACTCGTTTTCTGGGTCCCTTGTACCGAAAAAATGGATAATTTTCATTCCTATATGTAGGAAACAACTTCCATTAATACAGTCTTTAAGCAGATTCCATGTTTTGTGGGTCTTTGACCCGAAAAATTGCTTTACAGCAAAACATCCGTCCGTTTCTCTGTGAACTATTCTTGGATTTTTCTTGGAACGAGGCAGCGGGTATAGTCTTCACGATAGAATATGGCACGACTTTTTGCGTTTTTCTCTGTCTTGCCGCAAGATGTCGCATGATCGTGACTGTATCAAGCAGTACTATATTGCATCTTGAAGATAATACTTTCAGTCGCCTCGTTAGAAAAAACGAAGTATAGGAGCCAAACCCCGGCAAACTTCATTGCTCTAGTCGGCGTGGCCGTGGCTTAACCCTGGGCGGGATTTTCACCAAAATTGATTTTCCCCCAACAGTCTCTCGGAAGTTGTGGCCTCTTGCATTTGTTGCGGATATTTTGATTTTTTGGGTTCTTTACATAAAACCCCAATGACAGTTTCAAAATTTTCTCAAAAATGACTCCAAATATTTTTCTTTAAATTTTTTCTTCGACTTTTTCCCTTGAACTACGCTTATAAAAATGGAACTGATACAATTTTCTGTGAATTCTCTACATTTTCAAAAAGTGCCAGAGTTAAATTTTTTCCTGGTGACTACCTATAACTACAATATTGACGACAGAATTTTTCTTAATAAAATCTGTTCTTGAAAAATAGATCTTTAAATAGGAACATGTACAGTTTTTTCAAAATATAGTAAGTAGTTTGTGTTTAATTTTGTGTTAAATAAGCGCAGTTTGAAGAACAAGATTTTCAAAAACGGCTGCAATTTTTTCTTAATTTTTTTCTCCGATAGTACGAAGTACCTATACTTATAATAAAGCCGCACGTTCTATTTACGATTGAATTATGAATTGTAGAACATTTGAAAAGTTAAAAATAATATTCAGAACTAAATCGCAAAAGAAATGTGCTTGTTGCAACACTAGTTTTGTGTCGTAAGTACGTACTGGGTTGAATTATTAAGAATGACCACTGACATCTTGTCCGTATTTGACGATCTTGTGGAACTCGTCATTTATCTTCGTTAATCGATAATTTTACCTCGAAATATTCTCTTAAGTACACTACCCTTCAGTTTCTTTTACATTTTCTCTTTAGAGAGGAAATAAAATTGGCGCTCCCGTTTTCAGAATTTCGAAGTGTGTCTAATAAGATGCGAGGTGATGCATAATTCCGGGCCATCTACGAGATCTCGAGGGCACTCAAAGTTTATTGCCGGTGTTGGCTTCCGGTCGGGAGAGCTGTGAGTTATTTCTCATCGACCTTCTTCAATGACGGAGAAAAACGTTGAATGCAGAATAAGTGTGAATGGAGCCGCAAAACTTCAGAAAGATTTGCGAAAGAGAAATAAGAAATAAATGGGGATCACAGGCACAAAATAAATTTAAGACCGCAGAGAACGGATGTCGGGAAATTCTCTTTCACAAACCGAACGATAAGGGATTGGAATAGATTGCCTGGAAAAACCTTTCAACCATTTCCTCGAAGCGTTCAAAAGTTTAGGAAATTAATTTAGTGTATTTTAAGAACCAGCAGTTTTTATATTATTAATACTGTTATTGTTATTATTATCATTTTAGCATTATTATTACCATTGTTATATTATTTGCATGACATCTATTATCTTATTTATATAATTAACTGCCCCCGGGTTACACCCAATTGCAGTTTAATAGTTTTTGATGTAGTTAACTAAGAATATTAAGTTATACAGTGAAGTGAAGTGTCGTGCAGTGTAGAGCAGAAAAATAATGAAGGAAATGTTTTTAGTGTTATAGTGAAGTGAAGTGAAGGATAGTGCAGTGGGGTCTTTATTGTACCCCGTGCGTACCCCAGTGCGGCTTTAGATGATAGACGTTTCTTTTCTTTTTCATGTAATTTAATGTTTTAAGAACCAGGAGTTTTTATATTATTAATACTGTTATTGTTATTATTATCATTTTAGCATTATTATTACCATTGTTATATTATTTGCATGACATCTATTATCTTATTTATATAATTAACTGCCACCGGGTTACACCCAATTGCAGTTTAAATAAATTATCTTATTTTAAAAGAAACTAGCAGAACAGTGGCTTTTTTCGTACAGCTGGTCACGAGTCCATACGTACATTGTTCTAATTAAGTAACCTTATTATGAGCTTCGATAGGTGTACCAGAAAATGTATATACCTTGCGAAAAGTACGCAGCTGCTTGTCTTGTGGCAAAAGCTCAACTGGCGTTACGTATTTTGTGGGAACGTGCTCTAGGCACCAAGATTTGACTGCTGTGACAGTCGGAACTGGTTTCGAGAACAATGTAATGCCTAATATTGCCACGTGCGTACCCGGATCCCGGTCTGTCCTACTTCTTACGCTCAGCATCTTCCAAGTTACATTCGAAGAAATCATTAGTGATTGATTATTTCGAATTTCGGGGCTCGTCAACCGCTACAATCACTAGTCCCGTAAGTGTAGTGGATATTCCTCGGGGAGTGGCGATGATCTTCCCCCGCTCGATGCTGACATCCGACGTCGACTTATACGGTGGCCTGGGTCTCCTCTTGCAGGTATCTGCGACCAGCGAGGCACCGCCCCACCCGTATCAAACTTTAATCTCCCGGCATGTGTGGTAGTGTGTGTGAATGTAAGGGGAGACGATGGGTCAAGGAATGGGAAGGAAGGATCGCGCTCTTTTTTTAGGCAACTGTTCCGGTATTCGCCTGATGTTGATCGGAGAAACCACGAAAAAGTATCGATTAAGGCAACCGGCCGTTAGAATTCTCATCCAGTGAGCGACCGAACCCGACCTATACTTCGATTTATTTAGAGCTACACTTGACGTAAATCAGCTGTCACGGTGTCATCCAATCGGGAGGTTGAATGTCACCACAGTGACGTATAAACTACCGATTGGATATGGATGTGGAACGTGTAAGCTGTGGACCTGTAAGCTCCCTGTTGGCAATCGAAGCATAGCTACGTAGCTATGGACCCTTGGGGACTGGAACCTTGGGACCTCCCAGGCTGCGCAAGTGTCGCCCGCGAGGCGCCCGTGGAAGAGGGCGGGGTTGCCGAAGAGAGGGCTTGGGGGGGGGGCGGTGCGCATCGGGCGTGGCCCCGGCTGAAAGGGCACGGAAAGGCGAAAGGCTGCGGGATCGACTTTTCGATCGCCGCCATCCGGAGCGCCACCTCCCCGCCCCGCCCCGTCCCGCCCCGCCCCGCCCCGCCCCGCCCCGCCACGCCACGCCACGCTCCGCACCGCCCCGCCACGCCACGCCACGCCCCGTCACACCACGCCCCGCCACGCCCTGCCCCTCCCTTCCCCGCCACGCCACGCCGCGCCCCGCCACACCCCGAACTCCCGCCCCACCCCCTCCCTCCCCGCCTCACCCCTCCCTCCCACCTCTCCCCGCCCCGCCTGCCCCGCCCTGCCCCGGTGGCCTACAGACGCCGCTCAAACGCCCGCGCGCTTCCAAAGGGGAGCGCCCCTCCACAGCCCGGAAGGCTCAGCTGGCGCAGGGCATGTGCTCAAGGCACTGCAGTGCTGCTGACCTTAGGGTAGCACTCCCCACGGTGGTGGCGGGATTTCACACACTAGCTAAGTCCAGCCTCTGTCTGGAGGAGAATTCTAACTGCTGGCTGCTCTAATTGGTAGTTTTCCGTGGTTTCTCCGATCAACACCAGGCGAATGCCGGAGCAGTACCCTAACAAACGGGCCACGGGCCGCGCGCGATCTTTCCTTCTTCCTTGTCCCATCCTCTCCCCTTACACACACACTTACACTAACATGCACTACACTACCACACATACTGGGAGACCGGTCGGGAGCTCACAGTTTGTCACCGACAAACATGGCTCAGAGTATCGACTGGTGTCGCTGCAGTGCCTATCAGGAAGTCCTAGGGATCTTCTCCTCACAGTGGCTGTAATTTTAACACTAGTTACACAGGTAGGAAGAAGTCAACCGCTGCCTGGAGGAGAATTTTAGCGGACGGCTGCTCTGATTGGTAGTTTCCCTTCGTTTCTTCGATCAACGCTTGGTAAATGCCGGAGCAGTACTCTAACAAACGGGTCACTCACCGGTTTTCTGTAATATCCGAACGGTACTCCAACGGGGCACGGAACACATTTGATGTTCCTTCAGGACTGACCCGACCTCTCCCCTTGCATACACAGACACATTTCCATGCGCTATCCTACCAGTCAAGAGCATACTGCTTGTTCCATTGGGGCGCGGCCCCGCTGTTGGAGGGAGGGGGTGTGTACCCCTCTAGGCGACGGGCAGGTCGGTGCCGGAACCGGGAGGTCCTAGGTTCGAGTCCCGACGGTGGCAGGATTTTCGACTGTAGCTTATTAGCTAGGTCGAAATCAGTCGCTGTCTGGAGGAGATTTCTAGCGGCCAGCTGCTCTGATCAGTAGTTCTACTTGGTTTCTCCGATCTACTGCATTACCACAAGTTGTATAATTTTATTCAGAGAAACTAACTTATTGTTCTTAGATGTGTTTGTGTATTTTGGTTTAATTCACTTGAAATTTTGATAATTATTTCTTTGGGGGTTTTGAGACAATAGCGCAATTTTTTAGGGAGAAAAAGGTATTTTTCAGTGTCGTTTTAACTTGACATAAAAGAAACAAACACAAATCGACAAAGCAACAAAACAAAGCAAGAACGTAAAAAAGCAGTGAATACAACATTAAAGAATAAACTTTCTTTTAATGTGGAATAAATTCCAGCTTTCTTGGTGAATTTATTAAAAATATACAACACAGGAGAAACTAGTGAAACAAAAGTCTACCATTTTCTCGTTAGCCCATGAAAGCACAAATCCACGAAAATAAGTAAAAATATCAGCGGTCTTATTTCAGAATGATGCATTAAATGAGTTGTATATTAACGTTTTTAAAGTGTCAGAAATTCAGATGTTGCCTTTGTGACCCTCGTAAATAAGTTGTGCAGAAGTGCGCCGTGGCCAGGCCACCTGTTACATGTTGCGTGGGGCCTCGGGATTCAATTTCTGCACTGCGCCACTCGAACAAGGAGTATCGATCGCAAAGTCCCAAGGAATTGGCCGCACGATTCAACGATTATGAAAATAATGGAGCTCGTAAATGCGGTGAAATACTGCGAAGGAGATTCCTTGCTTCCTTCTTCTCAAGGACATTGACCCTCGCAATGATGATAGGCCTATCGTCAATGGCGCCCCTGCTGGCGACTATGAATATTTAGAGAGGAGGCCAGTAGTAATAATATATTACGGAACTCATTTATAATGTTAAGCTCTATTGCATGAGTACTAGGGAGTTTTAGCGTCACGCGTAAGGTAGCGACGTTACGCGCTGACAGTCACATGACGGACCTTGAAGTCATAACGTCTTATCTTAGGCCTAACGTACGACCTTATACCTTCATGAATAGTGCACGCCTACAGGAGTCTCTACGGTCACCTTACAAGTGGCAAAATGGCCGCGTAAAAACAAGAAACGTTGGGGATTGTTCCATCTCCGACAAACCGATTCTCGTATGTGAGGCAGTTACAACTATTCCTTACTAACTCTACAACGTTGGCAAAAATTAACGGTAAATGTCGGAGAAGTGACAGGAAAGAAATTTGGGAAAAAGAAGTTAAAATCATATCTTGGGGATAGGTTATGTCTTACTCTCATAATGAACGCTGTTTGAAAATATTTCCTACGTTCTCAAGACAGTCGATTGAAAATTCCAGACTGCATACTCATCGCAGAAGCCCACAAAATCTAAAACTCCAAGCACAAGATACATTTATTATACTCTTGTAATTTATTATATCGTGGTTTAAAAGTCTCGCCGTTATCCTAGACTCTCTGATATATTATACAACTTCTTTTGTCAACGCTTGAAACGTTTCTTTTGTTATAATGCACAACGCAATGTCGCAATTGCTAAAACTCTTCTGAACGTTGTTCATTATGACCTTATAAAGGCGTTACTCACTTGATCAATAGAGTTTAAGGATGCCTCCTTACGCCTGCCTGGCGCTAAAACTCCCTATTAAGAAATTGAGCGACATTACGAGCGAATTTTCAAGTTCGTACGAATACAATAAAGCATCATTATAAACTAGTTGCATACGCTATTTTTTCGTACAACAGCATTATAAATTTATAAGAGAATCGAAGTTAATTTTGAGAAACAACTTTATTGTGATGTCAGAGGTATTTGAATCTGTGCGTTAAAAAGTGCCATAAACGGCAAATTCGTCATAATCTTTGGCGAAAGAGGTCCTTTTACGTACGATTTATTACAACGAAAAATATCCTTTATAACGCTGGAATACAAACAAATGTTTTGTTTCTTCAAAAGTGGTCAATTTCTCGCTTGACCCTTTTTTAAGCTGATTATTTGGGAAGGATGCTTTCTGAACCGGCGGCTCATAGCGAAGTTGCTAGCTTTTCACCACTGAAGTTGGGTTTCGATTCCCGTCGAATCTCGTGTGAAATTTGATCCAACAAAACGAGTTTGGCCGCTTCACAAGGGCTAGTCAAACCCCTGTGAAGTGTCCTAAACCCTACCCCTTTCCTAATTCCTTCCCTATTCTGGCCGCTGGGTAGTGACGCAGGGGCGCGTGGAGTAAGAGGCGCGTACGCGGAGATGCTACCTGGCGGTCCTCTTTGACAACTGACGAGACGAGACATAAAAATGCGGCGTCCTCTGGAATACAGAGGGATAGATATTAATGGAGATTACTCTGCGCTCAACGCTCGACCAGGGGCGAAGAGACGCGTTGCGTCGATATGTTGGATTAAGGGCGCAACGAATTAAAAAAAACATCAGGCAACCCTGTAAAATGGTTCAACATAAAATCAACTATTTATTAAGTATATCATTAAAGTAATAAATTAATAATCATTGTCTTTTATTTCCAAGTAAAATATGTTGTACGAAAATTTAAAAAATTATATTTCAGCATTATAAACTTTTACTTTAAAAGAAAGCGTTTATAAATTAACAGCTTACGGCACCGGTTATTTCCTATTTGCCGTTTGTGGCACGTTTATTATATATATATATATATATATATATATATATATATAATATTATTATATATATAATATATTATATATTATAATTATCATAGGGCACAATGACGTGGATCATATATTCAAAATTGATCAAACGGAAGTACGTTCACATTTGAAAAATATGAAAAACTGTAAGTCTTGCGGTCCGGATGGTATTACAACTGACATGTTAAAGATAGCAGGGGAAACAATAATACCATATTTGGTCAGACTTTTCAATATATCAATCAACAACGAAAGTATACCGGATGATTGGAAATCTGCCTTAATAGTGCCAATTTTCAAAAATGGACCAAAATGTGAAGTGCAAAATTATAGGCCAGTTAGTCTTACGTCAGTAGTCTGTAAATTGTTTGAAAAATTATTATCTAATTCGATTAGAAATCATTTGGATCAATCAGAATGGTTATTTCATGGACAGCACGGCTTCAGAAATGGCTTTTCGTGTGAGAGTCAGATTATTTCCCTTACTCAAGACTTGTCGGAAGTAATTGATAACATTACTTCCGGGGTTCCTCAGGGCAGTGTCATAGGTCCACTGCTGTTTCTTATCTTTGTAAATGATTTATGGCGAAATATAACATCAAAAATTCGACTCTTCGCCGACGACTGTATATTATATAGGGAAATTGCAGATCAGCACGATATGATTCAACTACAGGACGATTTAAATAAAATTAACGATTGGGCAATAGCTAATAAAATGACTATAAATGGAAAGAAAAGTAAAGCGATCACATTTCGTAGGGCCAGAGCTTTTCATACATCTTATCAGCTAGGTAATGACGTAGTTCCGAGAGTCTCGAGCTGTAAATACCTTGGCATTCTCCTGGATTGTAAATTGGGGTGGGAGAAACAAACGAACTATGTAGTGGGTAAAGCTTGGAGGTCTTTGCATTTCGTCATGAGAAATCTTAAAAAATGTAATACGAAAGCAAAGGAAATCGCGTATAACTCGCTTGTCAGGCCGGTAATGGAATACGGAGCCAGTTGTTGGGATCCGTACAGAATAGGACTTAAAAAGAGCTTAGAGAGGATACAAAACAGAGCGGCAAAATATACATTTCGGAAGAACACACCTGCGCATTGGGAATCATTAGAACGCCGGAGGAAGAGGGCACGACTTTGCGCGCTGTACAAATCTTACGTTGGGTGCTCCGCATGGCAGGAAATTCGGGGAAGGCTAGATAAACCAAATTATTTAAATAGATTTGATCATAAATATAAAATTAGAACAAGAATACAAAGAACGGACGTAGGGAAATTCTCCTTCGTAAACAGAACTATAGTAGATTGGAACGATTTGCCTGCGACAGTTTTTGAGCCCTTTCCTTGCTCAGCGCGAGGGTTTAGAAAAAAAATATAGGAAATTAGTCAGTAGGGTGAAAATGTATAGTGAAGTGAAGTGAAAGGTGCGATTATGCGTAGTCTACAGAAAAAGTATTGAACAACTAATATTTCGATAAAGTTATATGCAGTGCAGTGAAGTGAAGTGGAGTGAAGTGATTTCATTTCTTCTGAATATGACTGAATAAGTTCTGATTGGTGTGTAGGTGAGGGTTCCTTAGTCTCTCTATGTATATACGCGTATATGTTTGTATGTATGTATATTTGTGTAATATGTAAGTTTATTCATTTATATGGTAGTGTGTATGCATTTTAATGTTTAGTATAGGAATGTAAATGCCATCTGCATATATAGGAAATGACAGTCAATTTGTTTGTTTATATTTATTTTTTATATATTATTTTATTTGTAATTGTAATTTTGCATTCTGCCACCGGGCATCATTTGCCCAATTGTAGAATAAATTTCTATCTATCTATATCTATTTAATTGCGTCATCACACATTGACCCCATCGCAGCGAGAGAATCGTGGGGAGGTAGCGGCAAATCGATCAGGCGTCCATCGTGTTTTCGCGTAGATATCAAATATCCGTGTGGTCAAAATAAAGGTGATTCCAAAATGAACTATGATACTCTTGTAAATTCATAATGCTGTTATGCCAAAAACAGCGTATACAACTCATTTATGATGTTGCTTTATTCTATTTCTACAAATCTGAACACTCGGTAACATAGTTCGTTTTTAGATTATGTACTCTTGCAACCACGCTTAACATAATTCGCATACATTATAACCAAATATACTATATGCAAAGAGGTGCCAATGGGTCCCAGAAATATAATTGTCTCTAATTTTAGCCTGCGCACGCCACAGTACACAGTACTCTATGTAACCCCGTTCTGTTTATTATGCATAAGATACTATACGTGTATTGAAGTTTTATTCTGTTCGAATGCCCGTCATTCCTTCTTTCTACTCTCTCGTTACGGAGTAGAGAGAAAGTTACGTAATGCTGCGCGAAAAACGGCGAAATTTGAGCGGAAAACTCTTATTACACTGGTAACGAAAAAGTGGATAAATCCAGTTGCTAAATTTAGGGGAAAATATCGTCTAACACGTCTTGTAGCGAGAATGCATGTTTTATGGGCTCTTGATGCCGAAAAATTGAAAGACGCCAAAACGAGTCTGTCTGTCTCTCTGTGAACAACGCTAGCAACTAAACCGTTCAGTCGATTTTCTCCAAAATTGATATTCTTCATTCGATCTGGCTGATGTCGCGGCCTCTTGCATTTAAAATCGATATTTTAATTTTAGGGTGTACTTTACTTTTAGCCCCTGGGACATTTTCCAAATGTCAAAAAAATGGCTCCATCGTTTTCGATAAAATTTTGTTAACGTGAAGGACGTTTAAGAGAATGGTGCGGGTCTCATGTTCGTTGAAAACTGAATTTTCGAAAATTGCAAAAGTCCTCATTTTTTCGGCGTCTTCCTACAACTGCAATTATGAAGATAGAAATTTTTTCCCTTAATAAAATCTGTTCCTTAAAGATAGATTTTTAAATTAGGTCATTTACAATTTTTCGAAAATTTGAGTATTTGTGGCGTAATTTCGCGTGAAAATACGGGCGAGAAAGTACGTACTGTTTTAACATCACGTGTTTTCTAGCTGAGGTGGCTCAGGGCAGCAGCTGTGGTCGCTGCAGCGGCTCTGACCAGGAGGTCGTAGGGTTCCAGCCCCGACAGCGGGCAATTTGCGGAATCGACGACTGGGTCGAATTCAGCCGTTGCCCATAGGAGCATTCTAGAGACTCATATCTCCGCTCAACACCAGGCGATAACCACCCTAACAAATGGGTCACAGACCGCGTGCGATCTTTCCTTCTCCATCCTTGTCTCTTACTGTCCCCTTTCTCTCTCTCTCTCTCTCTGTCACACACACTCACACACACACACACACACACACACACACTGAAACATATGAACTACACAGCCGTACATGTCTGGAGCTTAGAGCTTGTCCCTGCTGGGGCGGTGCCCCACTTGGGGGAGATACCTGGACGGGGATATTCCCCGCAAGCCGACTTATAGGACAGGATCTTCCGATCCTTCGGAGAAGGAACCACAGCTGTCTTCAAGGATATTTGACATACGCTGCACTCAAGGGACTAATGACCAAAATAGTTGACGCTTCCGGAGAGTCAACATGCATGAACGAGGGGAACAACTTTTAAAGATAATGAGAACCTCTGTTGTGATAATTCATTCTACATCTTTCTTCTAATTCCCAATCGTGTGAACGGGTACGACAGGAAATAATGAATTTTGAAAGGATCTTATTCGTTACAAAACCAACTACATACTTTCAGATTACGAGGATTGTCAGTCCAAACTCGTCTTGCCAGCCACAGCGAACCTCTGTTAATCGGAAAGAACGTCTTTCATTCTTTCGTGATGGATGTCAACACACGCGAAGGAAAGTTCCACACGAACTGTTAGAAAATTCGTGCATGTAAAGTTGAAAGAAAGCTTGTAAAACCAACAGCTGTACAATATTGTGAGAAAGTAATTACTTAAATATTACACTACAATGACAGGAGTAGAGAAGTGCAATTCGTATATTTTATTAGTTAACTTGCTGCATCTTTTGATATGAGTAAAAGTTGATTGTCTGTGATTTGGATATAATCAGTTCGAAGAAATGAAAATTAATTCGTTTTATGTTCTCATGCAGTTTCAAAAGTTACGTGCGACGTAGTAAAGTAAAGAATGAACAGTTTACACTGAACGGGTATCATACATTTTACCAAATTTGCTTATTAGAGACACTTCATATCTAAAGTAAACAAAAGTGTACTGGAAATGTGTTTAGAATATTTCAATAAAATAGAACAGTTATTTTAGGAACAGTGGATTTGATATAGTATCTCTACGATTATTAAAAACAACAGATAGGATCGCGGAATTTGCATGTTCTGAATTTTTTTGTATACCAGCATTTTAAACGTTCCTTGCCATTGCAAGAAATCGTTCATACAAGGTAATTTTATGGCACGATTCGTCCTCCCCACCCTTCCTCCCCACCCGTCCTCCCCGCCCGTTCTCCCCGCCCGTCCTCCCCGCCCGTCCACCCCGCCCGTCCTCCCCGCCCGTCCTCCCCGCCCGTCCTCCCCGCCCGTCCTCCCCGCCCGTCCTCCCCGCCCGTCCTCCCGCCCGTTCTCCCCGCACGTCCTCCCCGCCCGTCCTCCCCGCCCGTCCTCGCCTGTCCTCCCCGCCCGTCCTCCCCGCCCGTCCTCCCCGCCCTTCCTCCCCGCCCGTTCTCCCCGCACGTCCTCCCCGCCCGTCCTCCCCGCCCGTTCTCCCCGCCCGTCTCCTCCCTAGCTGGAATGTGAGATCTGGCGCCGAACTGCACGTCGGATTGGAAGACATTTCCCATCTTCCGGCGTTTTGTTTCGCATGATGGGCACCGCCCCTGATGGGACAAGCTCCAAGTTCCCGGCATGTCGCATGCAATTAGTGGTAGTGTATACCCTCTCCCCTTACACCCAGACACTTACACTAACATGCACTACACTACCACATATTCTACGAGACCGGTCGGGAGCTTAGAGCATGTCTTGGCTGCGGCGGTGTCTCGACTTGTGGGAGATACTTGATTGGGGAAAACCCCGCTAGTCGACGTAGGTCGGCTCCTAAGATCTTGCTACCCAGCGGGAGATCATTACCATTTCCTACGATAAAAAAATGCATTACCCTTACCGCACTAATGTTCTTATTAGCACTTGACGCGCCCGACATCACTAGTCAATCAATCACGAAGGAGAGGAAGTCCTTCTTTATTATCATGTGGATTCAAGAAGAAACAAGCGCCAATGAGAATTCCCTCACCAGGAAAGTAAAGATTGCTGCGTGAATCGCTTGGCGTGTCCTTCAAACGTGAAGTGGCAGATATGCTTTGCGCCTGAACGGTTCAATTCTCCTGTGCGCCCTAGGTTATTGCGGCGTTGTTTGCTCCTGCCTTACCTCGTAACCCCTTGTGCTTCGCGCTCCAGATATAGACTTGACATGCACACAGAGGATCCGGAAGGCACTGACCTAGTTCCGCTCTCGTGTAAACAGACCTCGCCGGCCCGCTCCCGTCAGTGGTGGCTAATGAAAAGCTACCAGGTGAAACGGAGGCCAAAAACACAACAAACCGCACGATAGGTTTTTTTAATTGATGAAAATAAATTAATACGAAATAGTTATTACATTATCGTATACTCGTACGTATATACGGAGTATAGAGAAAGTTATGTAATGATACGGAAAATAGATTTCGAGATTTCAAAGGAAATACACGTTTTGGTATCTTGTGATACTGAAAAAGTTTTTTTTCAAAACGTTCGTCCATCCGTCTGTCCGTCCATCCGTCCGTCCGTCCATCCGTCCGTCCGTCCGTTCGTCCGTCCGTCCGTCCGTCCGTCCGTCTTTCCGTCCGTCCGTCCGTCCGTCCGTCCATCCGTCCGTCTTTCCGTCCGTCCGTCTTTCCGTCTGTCCGTACGTCCTTACGTGAACACCACTGGCGCCTAAATTATGCATAGGGTATTTTCGAAATTGAATAAACTCCTGCTGCTTCAGTCAAAGCTTTCAGATTTTGAAAAACATTCTTCAAAATTTGGGGGTACTGTACATGAAGTACCCCATTGTTTCATAAAGTACTAAATACGTCGAAACCGAATGCGAGTTTACAATATATGTTACTGGAATCAATTTTCTTTGAAAGCAATGCAATGCGCTTGTATGACCACAGGACTTTCTTCATGAATTTTCAAATTTACTCCCCCCTCTTGAAAACAACGTATTCGGGCTCAAGGATGACCGGATGCATGTGAAGCAAAAAGAATTTGAACGTTGTACTTACTCAGGTTTCATAGACCCCCACGCGTAACTCGATCAAACACTAAAAAGCATTATTACAGATCAGTGTCATATCGCGTTCTGGGAAAAGGCCGGAGAGGGGGGATGTTCTCCTCCCACCTCCGGTATCGATAACTGACACCACTAAACTCCTTTTCACTTCAGCGCCAGCTCCTCCTAAACGTTGCATACGAACGAACGTATTTTATATTTTGAAAGAAATTACTGCTCAATTACTTCTGAAGAGGTAGAAGTTTGTTTAAGTCTCTGCAAATCCATGATGAGATGTCATTGGCTGCGTTGAGTGCTCGGAAAAATGCTTGTATATAGGAATTTTAAACTGTCATAATAATTTTTATTTTACATACTTTCTATTTTTTCTTACATATTTTGCAAAAAATATGTATGTGTACATATTTTAGATTTATTATTAATACATTTCGTTCCCTTACTGCTCAGTAACAAATAGTATAATCTTGTATAACTGCAATAAATTAATTATTTGAAAAAAAGCTGCTCTTCAGAAATACTGCAATAACATAATACAGTAAACTCAGAAACGCAGTACGATAATTTACATACCAAACACATAAAAAAACGCGACAAATGAATAGCAAATATTTAATGGCAGATGACCTCTGTCTTGAAATCTTTCTGATGCATGACGACATATACTTCGTAAGAAGACACGTACTGAATATGCGCATTCGGTCGGTACGCGCAATATGACAAAACGTGGAATAAATTAGGAAAATATTGGAATTTTTCAGACAAAATCGAAATTGTTTCAGTTGCAATTTTAGTTTTTCAGTCTTCCTATGTAACTAAATCATTGAAACTTCTTACCAGAGGCTGGTTATTTTTCGTTCAATTTCTAGATACATTGTCATATATATCCAGCCTCTGGCCGTGTTAGAAATTTCAATAATTTCGTTACATAGAAAGACTGAAAAACTAAAACTGCAACTGAAGCAATTTCGATTTTGTCTGAAAAATTCCAATATTTTCTTAATTTATTCCACGTTTTATCATATTGCGCGTACCTACCGAATGTGTGTGTGTGTGTATATATATATATATATATATATATATATATATATATATATATATATATATATATATATATATATATATATATATATATATATATATATAAGTTGGTATATGTAAGAGCGGTTAACTCCGACACCGTGTGACCGATCTCCATGAAAGTTGGCACATGTGCATGTTTTTCACCCAGAAGGTTTATGTGCTGTTAATTTTGTTGTAACTCCACTAAATATTGTAAAACAAACCAAAATATTAATTTCAAATGTAACCTGCGACATTCTGCAGAATTTTTTAATATATATCGTTAAACAACTCATAAACGAAGCGTTCTAGGGCATTAAGAACTACAATTTGACGCCGAAAACCTAAAAAAAAACGTTTCTCACACTGTGCTCTACAGGGATGAAATCTTGACTATTCTATTGTATTTTTGCTGGTCCGGCTTCTCGATATTACCCCACCTGCTCAGAGACGTGAAGAATCTGCAACTAAATGTGAATGAGAGGAACAGAGAGAGGCAGAGTCAGAGATAGAGAAAAAAGAGAGAGACAGACATGCACACACAGAATCAGACCTACTGAGAGTGGGACAGAGAGAGGGAGAGACGGAGATAGAGAGGAGAAACAGAGAGAGGGAGAGACGGAGAGAGAGTTGGAGAGTCGGAGAGAGAGGGAGAGTTGGAGAGACGGAGAGAGAGAGAGGGGGAGAGATGGAGAGAGAAATGAGAGGGAAGGAAAAAGAGGGAGATGAATGGCAGAACAATGCCTGCTGGGTTTCGCTAGTTACGAATAAAGAAGATTGCAGCACATCTCCCTCCACACACTTGTGCTTAGAGGGTTGCGTTTCCCCTAGCATCCGTTCATCTCGTCAGCCGCTTGCATTTGCGAGTAGACGTATTAGTGCAGTCGAGAAGTCATTTTACCTTCGAGGTAAAATGTGAACACCACCAACACAGTAAAGGGAGTTATTTCCTGACCCCATTCGTATTGACGGTGTTCAGCTGCATTCATTTTTGATATCAAGAAAAAAGAAACCTTGTGAACACAAATTCTGTGTGTACGGGACAGTACTTTATGCGATTCAATAAATTCAGTAGCTTTCTCTTTCCCACCCAGGAGACAATAGGTTCTGAAATTGAAGTATCAATTATGTGATCTAAGCTGTTGATACACGCTTTCCTTTCGAGTTGATTCAGAAATCAAGGCTCAATATACTTCGCATGACAAGGTTGAGGTAGTCACATCATCCCACAAAAACAAGTTTTGAATTGACACGAGTCCTTTATTCTTCACCACAACCACTTCACCTTCGTCCAAACTGCCCTCGCATATAAATCACAAACGTACCTAAATACCGACATACATACCTAAACGTTATTTATTGCGAACCTCGCATTCAAAAAGAGGAGAGATTAAAACGAGGGTCATAGCAGCAGTGCCAAAGCGCTATTAGTTGCCATAAAGGGGATATGACGTGGCCACGATTTAAGATTTCAATATCTATTGTGAATAATAATCTTTTTAATGTCCTTTCATAAAAAGTAATATATTACTATTATCATTACATTATTATTAATAATAAAAAATAATTAGTAGATTTCAACAGAATAAAATGACATTCTTTTGAATGTAAGTAGTGTTAATTGCTGGAATATAGACCTACTGTCACTCTTACTAGAACTTTCAAACGACAGTTTAATCTCAGTAAGTATTTAAAATATTAGTATTTAAACACATTTTGTTTTTCGTGACCTTAGGAATTCAAAAATACATTAGTGGGACCGTTAATAATTTTGGGAAACTTCCGAATACAAAGAAAAATTTCTTGAAAGTTTAAAATCTCGTAGCTCTGTTATCATTTGCTTGAGAGAAATAATTTACAAAGCCAATTTGTAGAGAATTTTACAAACTTTTAAACGGTACATAACTATTTTTGCGCTAAGATCAACCATTAAAAAGTTAATACACAAAAGCCAAAAAATTCCCAAATTTTTTATTTTTTATTTTCTGGCTAACAAAACTGTTTTCAAAGTATTTCGAGGTGGAAAAACTTAGGGGTTCTTTCGAATAACAATATAAACAAAATAAAAAAATAAAATCGTCTACCTCACCGTTTGCAAGGTGGATCCCCTTTTGTCTCCTCGTCGACTGCAATAATAAACGAATAGTTTTAGACTGGCAACGTCCTATCTCGTAGCTCGCCATCTTATTTCACTGCAGATTCGTTTGCTATTAGTATTATGTAAGGTTATTTATGAGCTTCTTTCTTTATTTTAATCGATTTCTCTTGGGATTTGGCAATTGCTGAATTATTTATATCACGATGGTGCATAGTTGTATTGTTTTTGGATGTAATTTTTCATATTTGCGACACAAGGGAAAATAAATTGGTATTTCAAAACACTGGTTTGTTAGTACATTTTTGAGCTTTGTGATCATGACATTGATAATTTAATGATTAAAATTCAAGGACAGTTGATTATTATTTTTGTTAAGATTGTTTGATTAAACTTACAAGTTAAAATTGGGTGGGAAAAGAAGTAAGCTTGTGTGTGCCATCGTCGATCACGAGTATTCTCGTAATTTTCGGTAAACCCCTAGTTACTCTTTGGTAGTCACGAATTTGAATCTCGCGACAAACAGTGAATTTCAGTACAGTACATTCCTCAGATTTCGACGCACAGTCACATGATTTTTTGATATTAAAAAAACTAATTAAAACCAAACTGAGACTAATAATCTAAAATAGATGTACTACTTTTGAGTGAAAGCTAAATATTTTTATCTTTTTAATTTGAGAATATAAACGCATTCCAAGTTTTGATATTCAAACTTTCATTCTGAAAATACTTTTGAGTTTATATCTAATTTGTATTTACGATTTTTTTTTCCGGCGGAGATCGACTTATAACTTTACGACCGTATAGAGGCTCTGCACGTTATCGCGTATTTGGAGTGTAATACGAGAGTATTTCAGTGGTCATACAACACTATTTCTATGCTTTTGTTCATCAATATTTTAGCTTCCGCACGTCCATTATCTGTAATATGACTAGTTAGTTGAAGAGTGGCGGAAAACAAAGTAATGTGTCTGGAGTCGAATTACATCAATGCTAATTTTGCCTGCCTATTATGTTTCTCATTGTTCCGTAGCACAATGAATGATGACGAATCTAGTGATCGAAAACTTGTGTAAACATTATAAAATAAAATTATTCACGACGGTTCCGGTTAGTCTCGTTCTTCAGTTACAAAGAACAAAAAAAAAGCAAAAGAATGCATTTTTATTTCATTTACGTATTGCTGTAGGAAACCAATGTACATTTTACAATATGCGTTTATTTGCAGTAACTTACTAAATAAATAGATAATTAGCTATATCGATTTTAACCAATATCTGGAGGAAAATCCTGCTCTAATAGACATTTTCCCGTGCTTTCTCCAATCGGTACGAGAAGAATCCCGGAGTAGTATCGTAAAAAACGGGCCACAGATCGTGCGCGATCTTATCGTGCACGTCCTTGTCCTATCCGTACCCCTTACACACACATTTCCATCAACTACACCGCCACACATTTACGAATCAGTAGTTTTGGTAAACAATGACTTGCTTAAGGCCGGTAATATATTTTCATCAAACGCCGATGTCTATAACTATAACATTCGTCGTAGTAATCATATTCATCAGGTGACAGTACCAACAGCTCATCACAAAAAATTCACATACAATATATGTACATTATTTTTCAATACTTTGCCAGATGACATTAAACGATTAAATTCGATAGAAAAGTTTAAATCCCAAGTAAAATCATTTCTGCTGCATAACTGTGTCTATACAATTAAAGACTATACTGTGCATAAAAAAGAAATTAACATCAATTTTAACAGTGGTATTTAATGTATTATTTACCATTGGACTGTATAATTCTAAACAATATGTAACAAGTATTGGATCGCAGCTTCTAGGTCAATGACCTCCATCTCGATCAGGTTTTTCGTCCAATTTCCCTGATCCATTGAGAAAATGCTGAGATGGCCCCTTGTTTTTGCAGCTGGACGTAAATGTAACTTCATTATTTGACCCGCTCCACGGAACTTCTTTATTTATATTCATAAATGTAACTTCATTATTTGTACTCGTCTTCTAGAACTCAGTGGGAAATATAGTTATTCAAATTATCGTTCTCCATTTTGTCGCGGCAGGAAGAATTATTCCTTGACGAAGGACATGATGAGCGATAAGAGCCCAATTTATTGCTGATTTGCCCTTGAAAATAGATTTCATTACATCGGAGCGAATATTTTTGTTAAAGATCCTTGCAAAAAACACTCATTTTCTTTCTGTATTCAAAATTCAAGTAGTGTATGGCTTATGGTAGGGTTCACAGAATTTTTGAAAACGTGCACAGAATTCACTTTTCGCCATAGCAGGTCACACACAGTTTTTAACTGTTTTTGACGTAAAATTAAAAAAAAATACACATGCCGGAAGACCAGTCAGGAGCTTGGGGCTTGTCCCGGCTGGCGGGACCTCGTTGGGGGAGATATGTGGTGGGGGAAATCCGCTGTGTCGTTTGACGTGTAGTTTGTCGTTGGATCTCACAATTCAGCAGAGGAAAGATCACCGCCATCTCCAGCGATAAAAATATGCAGTACGGTTACGGGAATTATGACGTTACATGGACGTTATCTTTCCCGGAAACACGATGTAATTGATCCATTCTTTGTAATGCCCGGAAATCGAGAGTGAGTAATGGGGTAAACTGGTGGCTATGAGTATCATGTTTTGACCGCTTTATGATGCATCAATCGAAACATGAGGTGCCATTGGACGTGTGTCCATCCCTTGTGGGTAACTGATAATTTTGTTAGAATCCATCCCAAATTTTCTAAAAACTCACTAATGAAGTATTTTTAGTTTCTTAAAACAACTAAATTTCCTTTTCGGTGACATAAGGCACATACGGAGACAATCAATAGCTCATTCGATTCCTCCGGACTATGTAAATTGATTGGCAAAAGTCGTAGCCGGTTTCGTTTAGGATATAGTGGAAGAATTTCAGAATAATACGTTTTGTATGGTTTCAGTGCTTCTAGTAGAGTACATTGGTGAAGCACTGTGAATTAGTACACTGTACGGCATTTGCATCAGTTGTTAAGAGTAGATTCGTCATATTGACAATAATTAAATGTAATTGTTATGAAAGAAATATTCTAATTGGTATTTTTTCATGTCACTTTTTATACCCCAAAACAGAGGAACTGGTAAACCGTATTTTCGTTATCAAGTTGCAAAGCACATCGAAAGTTTTTGACATGAGCTTTTGGAAGAGCTACACTAAGCTAGTTTGAGCAGCAACATTACCAAACCAATTTAAAAACACGGAGTAAACAATTTAATACGTGTCAATGAAAACTTTTAAAAAGAATGTGAACATTTGCATACCAATTAACCTGAAAACCCTGCTCAAACGGCGATTGTTTATTTCAACGCCTACACTAAATAAACACTCAACTCCCTTTGGGAATTCCAGAGGTGGGGGGGGGGTTGCGGTTATAAAATGCACTATACTTATGGGGTTAATGACCAAATCAGTTGACGATTCCGACAGAAGTAATCAATCAAATGACGTTCCCAGAGGTACTAAATGTTCAAACATTTCGCTGAGGACACCTGTGTTGTGAATATGTGGGGCTTGCTGTTGTTTGCTTCATTTTCTTGAGCGTACGCGCAGTGGGAGTTATTAAAAAAACGCACAAAAGTAAAAAATAGAACAAACATTACACACAAATATTAAAAGAGAGATATCTTCGTGGTTTCAGCGGACACCTGGCTATAATTGTAATTATAGATGTATGATAGAGGTAATCAGACCACAATGAATAAAGTACAAATAGTATATTTAACACATTATACACCAATAGACAAACAGTAAACCTTCATTAACGCGAATTCCAAGAGACCGAAATTAACGGAGTTCTTGTTATAAAAATCCCAGTATTATTATTGTCCATATTACCGTAATTCCTTGCACGGACCCAAGTTTTGTTCGTGTAACGGCGAAATTCGTGTTAAGCGAGTTCGTACTAACGAGGGTTTAATGAATTACCAACCTACTTGCGGGGAACTTTCCCCATCCCCATTTTAGACCCTAACGTTGCTTTGTACCTCTGAAGATGGGTAAAGTTCTCCGACACTAGTTTGGTAATGTGTATGGGGTTATACACGATTTCCCACGCCTACATCTCCGAAAAATACATGAAAATTGAGATACATCCATTGTTAGATTCCTCGTTTACCATTAGGCGATATACAACAATGCCCTTTTTAGTTTCATAAATAGCCAAGTGTTAGCAGTTCCATTTAAATTCCTGTTCTTAAATGCTCCGGAGAAAACTTCCCGAAGGGTCCGGAGCGAAATGAGTGATTTTGTGGTTGCTTTAGGAGCGCGATTTGCACTTCGTTCGTTGGGTCTGACACCTCCGTAACAAAAGAAAGCGCGAGTGGCTGCCGAGGGAGGAAGATGTCGGCGAGCGCCGTGCGTCCTTACCTGTGTCGCCGCGTGGTGTTGTCGCTGCCGCTCCGCGACCTCCTGTGCGGCGTGCGGCGTGCGGCGTCGCGACGCTCGCCGCCGCGTTGCTAGGCGACGCCGGCGCTTCGATCGCCCGCGCGCCACGCCATCGCCTCTCCTCTCCCCCCCCCCGCCCTGCGCACGCAGCTACCGCTGGCGCTGGCGGGCGATTCGTTGCTTCCGGGCACGACGACTCGGAAGGGCGGTAGTCACGGTTTGCTATTTATTTGTTTATTTATTTGTTTATTTATTTATTTACTAGCTGACCCGGCGAACTCTGTTCCGCCTTAACAGCCGGTCCCATCTTTTTCTCGCGTCGCACTCACTGTGAGAAACTGTACTATCATTGTTGCACTCGTGATAATAAAGCAATTGCAGATTTGTGTTTTTCTCTCAAACAAAGAAGAATTAAAAAAAAAACGCTCTGATATTAAATAGATAATTAAAAAATCTATTACGTAGCAGAGCGTTTTTTTTTTTTTGGAATTGATTTTTGTTTAAGAGAGAAATACAAAGCTGTAATCATAGGGACCGGCTGTTAAAGGCAATAAATAAGCAGATTTTGAAATTTATTAAGTTAGATTGTTTATTAGAAAATACAAATAAAAAAATTAAGTAGATTAATCATTCATTATTGTTCCTGTATTTTGGTGCATAGGTTGCACTCTTCAGTTAAGTACCTTCACGCGAAAACATGAGAAATCACGCGAAAACGTGCGTTCTCACACAGGAACGCTGTCGAACGGGATAAACATTATCCTATATCAGTCTCCTGACTCTAAGCTTCCTGCTCACCAATTTTCAGCCAAATCGGTTCAGCCGTTCTTGAGTTATAAATGTGTAACTAACACGACTTTCTTTTATATATATAGATTTTTCGTCAAAAACAGTTAAAATCTGTGTGTGACGTGCTATGGGGAGAAATGAATTCTGTGCGCGTTTTCAAAAGTTCTGTAATCCCTATACTACTTGAATTTTGAATACAGAAAGAAAATGAGCGATTTTTTGCAAGGTTTGTTAACAAAAAATATTCGCTCCAATGTAATAAAATCTGTTTTCAAGGGTAAATAAGCAATTAATTTGGGCTCTTATCCCTTATCGTGTCTTTCGTCAAGGAATAATACTTCCTGCAACGACATCATTGAGAACGATAATTTGAATAAGTATATTTTCCACTGAATTCTAGACGACGTGCACAGATAATGAAGTTAGATTTATGTCCAGAAGGAAAACATCTCAGCATTTGCTCAAAGGATCAGGGAAACTGGACGAAAAACCTGATCGAGATGGGGGTCATTGACCCGGTTATGTAGTGCTAGCTGTACTTGCGTACCGACAACTCCCAAACACACCCACACTCACACCTGAGCGTTACAAGCAGATTGTACTTCTTTTTTATTTTTACTTTCTCACCCTAACGAAGGTTCTTCGTAAGAAGAGAACGTTACGCAATCGTTCGTCGGAAAACTGTGAATTTTCGACAGAAAAACTCTTGTTGCCTGGTAACGAAAAAGTACGATAAATCCTTGTAGTGTAGCCAGTAGCCATGTTTTGTGGGTCCTTGATACTGAAAAATTAATTGACGGCAAAACGTCTGTCTGTTTGTCTGTATGCCTGACTGCCTGCCTGCCTGCCTGCCTGTCCCTCTCTCCGTCTGCCGGCCTGTCCGCCCGTCCGTCTTTTTGTCCGTGGTCAAAGCTAGCTCCTAAACCGTTAAGCCAATTTTACTCAAAATTGGTATTCCCAAATCGATCTGAATGAACTAGAGGCTTTGGGTGTATCAAACGGATATTTTGATTTTTAAAGGTACTTTATATGAAGCCTCAAACATTTTCAAAATTTTCTTAAAAATGGCACCAAATTTTTTGATCAAACTTTGTTTTCGGATAGCGTAAAAGACGCTTAAGACAATGGTGGAATTACTATGTTCGTTGAATTTTTTTTTTAATTGCAAAAATTGAAATTTTTTGGGCGTCTGCTAACAACTATAATATTGAAAATTGTTATTTTCTTCCTCAATATAACCTGTTTCTTATAGATAGGATCTTTTAATAAGTTCGTGTTCAATTTTTCGAAAGAATGAGTATTTTTGCTTGTAAATTGGCGCAAAATATAGGCATTTAAAAAAGTTTAAACTTTTTTTCGTAAAAAAATGCTCCAATTTTTTAATTTTTTTTCTACGGATAGAATAAGGGCTGCTTAAAAGAATGGCTCTCTCATTTTCGTTTAACTCTTTGAATTTTCTAAAAATGCAAATTTAGAAATAATGCGATAAAGTATGTGCTGTTGTAGCCCCACTAGTTTTATTGTGACGAGAAGAAATTAAATCACACCCAAGTCCCAAACTCCATATCACAAATGCTCACTGCGAATTGTTTGATAATTTAGAACTTGCACGGGTGACATTTGATTGATTGCTTCTTTCAGGACCGGTTATTGATTTGGTCATTAGTCCCGGAATTGTAATGCATGCTATATACGCGAACCCAACACACACACACACACACACACTCATACGTACTCGCACTTCTGGAGCCATCGCAAAATTCGCTGATATTGTAATAAACAAGCCCCGTTTGAGCAGGGATTTCACGGTGGATGTTGCTTCATATGCGAATGTTCATATTCCTTTTAAGGGGGAAGGTATCATGAAATGGGTCAAATTATCGATTTTCGTTTTATGGCTAAATAAATAGTTAAAAACCTTGCTTATTCGAAATATATCAACATTTCTCTTTTAGGATGGCTGAAAGTCCTGTTAATTCTTATTTAAATCGCCTAATAGGCATGATTCATGACCCCTTTTTTGACACTGTATATAAGTATGCTGCTGTTAATACGTTTGTAGTGTTGTTGTTTTTTTTCGCTGAAAAAGATGATCTAGAATATGGAGCAGGAATAATCTAGGGGAGCAGTGGCAAGTGTTGTCGAATGTATGTATTTATTTTGTAATTATTGTATCTTCTGTCAGAAACTATTGTTCACATTTTATTGAAATTTACAGTTCACATTCCTTATAGTATCGGCAATAAATTGTCATTTTTATATTAACATTCTTCCAGAATAAAAAAATATTTAAAAAATGTTTCTCCTAAAATTATGAAAAAATTAGGCCAAAAGTTAAAATTGAAAAAAATACGAACTTTTAATCAACTCAAAAAACTTCAAAATAATAACTATGGCTGTATCTTAAGATGTGCTAAATATCATAATGTTCTATTTTACCTTTTTCTCAAAAAGGTACATCGATAATAACAAATTTAACATGGTACCCTCTACTCAAAAATCAGTTTTCATTATCTAGTATTAAATTGTTTAGTCGTGTTTTTAAATTGGTTTCATAGCTATGCTTGTCATGTAAGCTGTGCATGGCGCCTCTAGGAAGTATTTTCGCGTTAAACATGTTTATTTGTGCTTTGCAACTTCATAATGAAAATTAAATTCAAACATATTACGTTTGCTCGGTTACGCCCTTTTTGAGAAAAGAAAGTTGCATGAAAAACAACATATTAAAATTCTTGTTTACATATTTATTCAATGACTATATTAGGCTCATTTATCGTCAGTCTGATGAATCATGTCACAATGATTCATATCAATCACGGAAAGAGTGTATCCTAATTTACAGTGTTCCACCGAAGTTCTCGTGGGTACATTGAACCGACAGAAGTAGTTTTCTCTAGAATTCTTCCAGAATATTCTCGAGAGACCCTGTTAACAATCATTTGCCTAGTTGAGAGTTCAAGGAGATTAATGGATAAGGTAACTTACCCAGGTAAATAAAAGGGATGTTAATTAAGAAAAACTTGTTTTCTTTCTATTATTTAATAATTAAAAAAATAATTATGAACCCATATTAAGAGATGTTATTATGAATAGCTGCCAACGCGGTTTCAATATATTCAAATTTTGCAGCGCTGGGGTCACGTCTTGTTGTATTCCCCTGAACATCTGGATAGAACTTTAAAACTATGTATGACGAGGGCCCAGTGTCAGCCTGTTGGGAACCATATAGGTATCACAAAATTCCTTGTAAAAACTTAACATCGAGACAATACACACTGTGACTACAGTTCAAGATCACACAAGTGTTCATTAGCAATGAAACGTTGAACGCACTTTGCGAGTAAAGAGTGTCCGTCTTGAGAATTATCGATTAACCCGAAGTACAGCAGAGCTCCGCCCATTATGGCAGCGAACACGAAGTGGATGAGCGGAAAGCCTCTTGAGAGCGGTCGGAGTCTGAATGTCCTTGGCTGCCCGGGAGACGCCACGTCCAAGATGCACGTGCCAACGTTTCGGCCGCCATGTTGCGACCTTCCGGATTATGCCCTGAGGAAGGTCACGGAATGCGCCTGGGAAGTGGTCGAGCGGGAAGACCCATGAGAGCGGCCGGAGTGTGAATGTCCATGGCTGTACGGGAGACGCCACGTCCAAGACACACGTGCCGTCGTTTCGGCCGCCATTTTGCGACCTTCCGGATTATGCCCTGAAGAAGGTCACGGAATGCGCCTTGGAAGTGGACGAGCGGAAAACCCCATGAGAGCGGCCGGAGTCTGAATGTCCTTGGCTGCCCGGAAGACGCCGCTCCAAGACACGTGCAGACATTTCGGCCGCCATGTTGCGACCTTCCGCATTATGCCCTGAGGAAGGTCACGGAATGCGCCTAGGAAGTGGTCGAGCGGGAAGACCCATGAGAGCGGCCGGAGTGTGAATGTCCATGGCTGTACGGGAGACGCCACGTCCAAGACACACGTGCCGTCGTTTCGGCCGCCATTTTGCGACCTTCCGGATTATGCCCTGAAGAAGGTCACGGAATGCGCCTTGGAAGTGGACGAGCGGAAAACCCCATGAGAGCGGCCGGAGTCTGAATGTCCTTGGCTGCCCGGAAGACGCCGCTCCAAGACACGTGCAGACATTTCGGCCGCCATGTTGCGACCTTCCGCATTATGCCCTGAGGAAGGTCACGGAATGCGCCTAGGACACGGCGCCCCGCGGACAGTCAAGAACATTCGGAAAGCCGCTCTATGAGAAGCCACTGCGATGTGAGTGCGTCAGGCGTCGGAGCGTGGGGGCACGGGGGTGTGGGCGTTGGCGTGGGCGTTGGCGTGGGCGTGGGCGCGGGCGGCGACGAGCTCCCTGAGGGGCAGCGGCGGCGCGAGCGCGGAGGCGGCGGCGGGGGCGGCGCGCGGGCGGGCGGCGGCCGCCACGTCCTCGTCGCGCTCGCGCTCCATCTCCCGCAGCAGCGCCCACACGGCCATCAGGAAGCACACGTCCAGCACTGCGACACAAGCACAC
>BLKR01003226.1:0-28088 GCA_011170035.1 Teleogryllus occipitalis | reverse complement strand
CGCTCTAAGCACACGGCCAGCACTGCAACACAAGCACACTAACTAGCACCCAACACAAGCACACCGCTCTAAGCACACGGCCAGCACTGCAGCACAAGCACACTAACTAGCACACAACACAAGCACACCGCTCTAATCACACGGCCAGCACTGCAACACAAGCACACTAACTAGCACTAAACACAAGCACACAACACCACTCTAAGCACACGGCCAACACTGCAACGCAAGCACACTAACTAGCACTCAACACAAGCACACAACACCACTCTAAGCACACGGCCAGCACTGCAACACAAGCACACTAACTAGCACTCAACACAAGCACACAACACCACACTAAGCACACGGCCAGCACAGCAACACAAGCACGCCGCTCTATGCACACGGCCAGCACAGCAACACAAGCACACTGCTCTAGGCACACGGCCAGCACTGCAACGCAAGCACACCACACCGCAACTCAGACAAAACTAATATCTCTCTCCGTTGAAGGAAGTAACAATGTGCACTGCCTCACCGATGTTAAGGAGTCCGACGCCGGCGATGACGGCGGCGGCCGAGTCCTCCTGCAGGGTGAGCCAGCTGTAGCGCGCCAGGTCGTGCGCCAGCAGCGAGCACAGCGTCAGCGCCGCGAACACGGCCAGCCACACGCGCAGCAGCCGCGTGCTCCCCTGCGCCACCACGCCCACCCCGCCCCCTCTGCACACGCTGTCTCAAAGGAGGAGGCATTCCGCACAGGAGGACGTACATGAGAAGGCCTCTTTACAGGACGTCTCAGATGAGAAGACCTCTAAACAGGATGTCTCAGATCAGAAGACCTCTATATAGAATGTCTCAGATGAGAAGACCTCTATACACGATGAAGCAGATGAGAAGGCCTCTATACAGGATGAAGCAGATTAGAAGGCCTCTGTACAGAATGAATCCGAGGAGAAGGCCTCTATACAGGATGAAGCAGATGAGAAGCCATGTATACTGAATGTCTCAGATGAGAAGGCCTCTATACAGGATGTCTCAGAAGGGAAGGAGGCATTCCGCACAGGAGGACTTACATGAGAAGGCCTCTATACAGAATGTCCCAAATGAGAAGACCTCTATATAGGATGTCTCAGATGAGAAGCCCTCTATATAGGATGTCTCAGATGAGAAGCTTTCGTTATAGGATGTCTCAGATGAGAAGACCTCTATACAGGAGGTCTCAGATGAGATGACCTCTATATAGGATGTCTCAAATAAGAAGAACTCTATATAGAATGTCTCAGATGAGAAGACCTCTATACATGATGTCTCAAATGAGAAGCCCTCTATACAGGATGGCTCAAATGAGAAGACCTCTCTATAGGTTTCCCAGATGAGAAGTATTCTATTGAGGATGGCTGAGAAGAAAAACATTCTCTTTTGGATGAGTGAGATCAGATGCTCTTTATGCAGGATATCTCACATGGATATCCCTCTACATAAGATGTGTCAAATCAGAAACCGTCTGTACAGGAAGGATGTCTGAGGTAAATGGATTCTATGCAAGTGTCTCAGATGACTAGCCCTGTATACAGAATGTCTCAGATGAATGGCCCTCTATACAAGACGTGTGAGATGAAAAGCCATTTCAACAGGATGTCTTAAAAGAATAGGGATATATGGATAGCATACAGGATGTCTCAGATGAATAGCTCACTTTACTGGGTGGTTCTGATGAAAGGATGAAAATACGAAAAAATGCATGTACAAATAAGTAAAAATTGAGAGAATAAACTAGTAGTCAAATAAATGATTTACGTAGAAAATAAAGCACCAAAAATATACAATAATTGAGGGAATGAACAAGCTGTGGGATGAATGAATTACTTAGTAGCTATGAGCACGAACTATTACATGAACAAAAAAATCATTGCGTGAATTAACGAGCTCTCGAATGAACGAATTACGTAGTAAATAAAGGCACGAAAGAATGCGTGTTCAAAAAAGCAACAATTGAGTGAATGAGTGAGCGGTCGAACAATTGAATTACGTAACAAATAAAAGCACAAAAGAATATATGAACAAATAAATAATAATGGAGTAGATAAACGAGCGGTAGAATGAATGAAATAACATTGACAATAAAATCACGAAATAATGTTTGTACAAATAAATAATCGAGTGAATAAAGTATCTGTCGAACAACAAATTAGTACCTAACGAAAGCACGAAAGATCGCGTGTGCAAATAAGCAATAATGAGGTAAGTAAACGAGCGGTCGAGTGAGTGAATTACATGCTAAATGCAAACCACGGAAGGGTGATTGAGCAATTGCGTAATGGAGGAGTGTTGGGCGGGTGGCTTACCTGGTAGACGGCGAGGCCCAGGAGCGCCCCGCAGGCCGCGTACACCACCCCCAGGACGGCGTGCACGCTGCGGGCGACTGCGCGTTGGGCGTGAAGCACAGACAGCCTCGCTGGCGCGCACACACACACACAGAACAAGTACCCCTCGCTAGCGTTTTTTCATTGATTGATTGTTTCGTGTTTCCGGGCGCGTCAACTGCTTCGGTCATTAGTCCCGTTAGTGTAGGGCATGTTTTTTCTCGGGAGGTGGCGGAGATCTTCCCCCGCTGGATGGCGAGATCCAGCGCCGACCTCCCGTCGGCTAGTGGGGTTTACCCCTAACCAGGACTCTCCCACCAGCGGGGCACCGCCCCAGCCGGGACAAGCTCTAAGCTCCCGACCGGTCTCCCGGAATGTGTGGTAGTGTAGTGCATGTTAGTGTAAGTGTGTGTGTGTTTAAGGGGAGAGGATAGGACAAGGAAGAGGAAGGAAAGATCGCACGTGGTACGTGCCACCGTGGGGAGTGGAACCCTAGGACCTCCCTGCCAGAGGCACTTTAGTGACATCAGTTGATGCCACAGCCATTGGGATTGTTGGGGAGCTATTTCATAGTGCAACGAAAAAAGCACGACAGAGAGTGACCAACACTGAATAGTTACAGTGAATTCTGTATTGAGTGACCACTGATGGTTCCTTCGAAAATGTCTTTTAGAGGGGTGCTCGCTCAATGGAGAAATCATATTTTTACAATAATATGACTTACTTCTATTAGACGTATGTTTAGAACAGATTTTGTTCGAAGCAAAAATCTCTATCTTAAATTTTGTAATTTTGACATTAAATTTTTGAAAACCGAGAGTTTGTCAGAATTGAGATTTGCTCCAATTTTTGCCGTCCTTTGATATATACGAAGAGAAAATATATAGAAAATAATTGCAGCCGTTTTTGAAGAAGAAGTTCAACAAAATATAAATTCTCTAATTTCACACAAAATTATGCAAAAACTCTTATTTTCGAAAAATTGTACATTTCACAGTGTCTTTTCATAACAGATTTAATTCAGGAAAAAATCTTCAATATTGTAGTTGTAGGAAGCCACCGACAAACGTTTTAACTTTTAGAATTTTCGAAAGATAAGAGATTTTTAAGGAAAAAGTGACTTGAACCATTCTCTTTAGCCTTTTCTACACCATTCGAGGACAAAGTTTGATCAAAAAATTTGGAGCAATTTTTGAGAAAGTTTTGAAAATATTTTTGAGGCTTCGTATAAAGTAACCTTACAATCACAATATCTGTATAAACCTCAGACGGTCTCGTGCTCCTTTAAATCGATCGAAAAATGCCTATTTTGGAGAAAATGGACAGCACGGTTGAGGCGCTAGCTTTGACCATAGACGGAGACAGAGAAAGACGGACTTTTGGCCGTCAATCGATTTTTCGGTATGAAGGACCCACAAAATACGGATTCCTGCCATAGAACGTGTTGGAGGAAATAATTTACTATTTAAGGGAACAACATTTATCCACGCCTTAGTTACCAGAGCCCTGCAATAATATTAGTTTTTCTGTCAAAAATTCACCAAATTTTCGATCTCCTTAATCTCGCGGCAGGAAGTAATATTCCTTCACGAAAAACATGTTGAGGAATAAGAGCCCAATTTTATAGCCGATTTACCCTTGAAATTAAATTTTATTATTTGGAGGGAAAATTTGTTAACAATCCTCGCGAAAAACGCATATTTCTTCTATATTAACAATTTATCTAGTATATGGCTTAGGGTAGGGATCACAGAATAATGAAAACATGCACAGAATTCACTTCTCCCCGTAGCACGTCACACACACACACACACACACACACACACACACACACACACACACACTTTTTTTTACTGTTTTTGACGTCAAAGAAATAAAAGAAATATTCAAGTATCACTGTGGCGCATACCCGTTTTGTTACATACGTCTGTTTAGTTTTTCGAAGAGAAGACACACTCTGTTATTACTCACCAACAGGAACTTTCACCTCGTCTCCAGTTCCACTTTCGGGAATAGATGCCGCCACCACGTTCAGTATCGCCATCACCTAAGAAATGAGTAATTTTGGAACTACATAAACTCATAAGATTACCAAGGTGGAAGGGAGACCTTGGGAGTGATGGTCTTGGAAAAGAAATAAACCAGACTCATTGAGAGCGCTGCTATCTAGCAATACTTTGGAGACCGCCATTGCAGTGGAATGATTGATTTTATCCATTACAATCGTACTCTACAGCAGTGAAAATGAACTGACACACAGAAATATCTTTCTTCTGCAAGGAAAGAATTGTTTTTAACGTAAAAATAATTGTTTTTGTGAAAAATCAAAATTCAACCAGTTTAAAATCTGACTGCACTGACTTAGTTTTTTCCTGATAACTCAAATAATTTTGAAGAATTTTACTAAATTCTTCTTTTGATTTGTTAGCAATACATACAGGTACATAATCATGCTCTTGCATTTAGATATTTCGAAAAAACAATATTTTTCACTTGGATACAAAATAAATATGTTGATTATTAATACTTGTTTCAATTTTAATTTTTTATCACAAAAACTATTGTAACTGAAGTTTATAATTTAGCATGGTTTTGTAGACTATTCTTGGTTGCATACATCCCAAATATTTCATAGCTTTAACATTATTAGTTTTTAGTTTTCAAGGGAAACTGATCATAAAAACGGTAATACTGGAAACCAAGCGATGAAGTTAGCGTCATGAGTTTTGCTTATCTTACTACTCTAATATATGCATGATGCAGCGACATGACTTTGTATTCACAACACGAAAACTATTGCAGATATTGAAACTTTTTACCAAAATATTCCTGAATAATTAATGCATAGGGTAAAAACGTTTTCAAAATTCGAATTTTTAAAGGTTTTAAAGTGTATCTTTCCCCTTAAGTAAACGTGTCCACTACACCCGTCTCTCAATCAATCAATCAATCAATCAATCAATCGTGTGGTTGTTCCATGGCGCTACTCACGAAGCAAGCCGTCGCGATGATGATGGCGCCCTTGCGCAGCGGCAGCCAGCAGAAGCTCTTCACCTGCATCGCGCCGCGCCTGTTGGCCGCCAGGGGCGCTGCGAACACACACACACACACACGCTAGGGTCTCTGGATACAGAGAGTAGCGCATTCCTTTGAGCCACAGGTGCCGCCATTTTATATCCAGATGAATTGATTGATTTATTGATTTTTCATGTTTCCGGGCGCGTCAACTGCTGTGGTCATTAGTCCCGTTAGTGTAGTGCATGTTTTTTCTCGAGAGATAGCGGTGATCTTCCCCTCGCTGGATGGCGAGATCCGGCGCCGACCTACCATCGGCTAGTGAGGAGAAAAGCTCAGCCGCAATAGGCACTCAAAAGTTGGTTTGAAAAAATCCATTCTCTGTAAAAGTTTGCATTGAAGAAGCGTATAAATCCCGATGTAAATTGTTTATTATTTACAAAAGAATACATTTGTTAATCTAATTATAAATAAAGTTGTAATATAAAGAGAAATAAAGCCAGAAATAAAAAAGAAGTTGGATTGTATTAATTTTTTTATTTTTTTTATTTTGAATAGAATGTACTTTTTCAGACCAACGTTTGAGAAAATCAAGAATATATTATGATTGATTTCTGGCAAAACGATTTTTGGTGTCTCGGAAAGTGAATGAATAGATCAGAATGTTTTACAGACTCTTTTTCTGCATTGTCGCAGTGTCCTTGCAAAGTTTGGTAAAGATTAGTACTGCAACACAAACGCGAGAATAAATAATTTAAATAATATATTGCAAGATGCACCGCGATTATTATTTTTCGCCTGTCGCTAAGAGAAGATTGTTTTCTAATATAGTCCGCCAGAGGGCAGTAGCAATGAGTAAGATTGCTTAGTAGTAATGAGTAAGATTGCAATGGTAAGATTTTAAAATCTTATCGTTAAATCATTAAATGAACATTTGCTAACACCGTCATTATCTGTTTCTTTCGAGCTTTTTACGAACAAAATAAATACGTCCACACGTTGGTAGTTTTCGTAATACACTGTACGTTGTGTGCGTGGGGTATTTATAGTCAATGGATGTGCAAGCACAGTGCAATGATACATGCACACTGCAGTGCATGTATCATTGTTGTGTTGTATTTGTTCAATAATGCGTTTCTGATCAATTCTAAGCAGTTCCAACTCCCACCTCTGACCGAGCGTTTTTTTACGTTGGAACATATTAATTACGTTATTATAATTGGATTGATATATTTTGAATAACTTCGAATAATGTTTGTTGATACGTCTGAAAATAAATAGTAAGGATAGTATGGATTGACATTAAATTTTTACTGACTCTTCTTTACGATTGTCCCAATATACTTGAAATGTTTTGTAAAGATTGGTAAAAACAAGTTTTCTAGCAACAGAACTGGTACCTAATAGATTTGTCAGAGAGCAGTAGCAGTGCATAAGATAAAATTTTTGAATTCTAATTGTAAAACAATCAAAGGAAAATTTTGTAACAGCATTGTTAACTGTTTCCTGTAGAACTCTTAACTAACAAGATGTTAAAAATAAATTAAATACGTTCACACCATATCACCCTAGTTGGTGTACTTGCAGTCCTCAGAGTCGTGTATTAATCGATAATTTGTAATATTTAATTCCATGCAAGTTTTGCGAGTGGAAAGCGTTTGTTGTTAATATATTTCGATTTTTTGTGGAATAATGTTTGTGTAAAATATGGTTTTCTCTTGCATTAAATTTGCATTGATTGATACATGTAATTTTAATGAAACTAGAAGTTAGTATGTATTTTTGTAGTTTTTCCTTTGTCATATTTTTAATTTTCATATTTTATAAAATCTATGGACAATTAAATAGAGATTGTTAAGAAAACGCATTGAGTTGAGACAATGAGGAAAGCAAAGAAGATTTAAACTAATAGCAATGAACTGTAAAATAAAATAAAATAATATATTTTATTAAAATTTGAACCAACTACATTAAAAATAATCTTAAACACCGCGGTTTAGGTAAAATTAATATTTGTTCTCTTTCGCAATGATTGGATATGATGAAAGTCAGGGCAACGCCAGGCATTTTGCTAGTATAATTATAAACTCTAATTTGTTTAATTCATATAATTTTCATTACAATTGTATAGAGCCAGTGCTACCACTGCTACTAATTGTTATTATAATTTAGTGTATTTTATAAATTTTAACTATTCCTATTAAGTTAATAGTTAATTTGGAGCGCGCTCCGGGAAAAAATATTTTATAAATCAAGCACAATATACTATTTACGCTATACTCAGCAAAAATTATATTAGATGAAATATTTTCTCGCAAGTATTGCTGGACATAGTTGTCAAGTATCCTATTGTCACAATGTTCTCCGTCAAGTTTGGGCGTGCGTTCGCTATGGCACTGTCTTGGAGAACTTTAATTTAGTTGTCCGTGATAACGTTCAAGCAATATCGGATGTTGAAATTCCGGCCGATATTTCACAATCGCAGGGGTAAAATATGCAACCAGACACGCGCTTAATTCTTCACGGTGCGACGGGTTGCCTAGCGGTTTTGTTCAGGGGCGATTGAATAGATTGAGCTAGTCATAAACGCGAGCCATCAACAACGCACCCAAATGCCGTGCACTACACTACCAGACATGATAGGAGACCTGTATGGCTCTTAGTGCTTTTCCGCCTGGGACGTGCCCCTCTGCGGCGAGACAGCTGGTGGCGGAGATTTCCAGAATGTCAACGTGTAGGTGGGTGACGGATCTCACCATTCAGCAGGGGAAGAACATTGCCCCCTTCCGAGATTGAAACCGGGAGCGGTAGCTCAGTGCATCAACTCATGTCACTGCAGCGCCTCTGGCCGGGAGGTCCTAGGGTTCCACTCCCCACGGTGGCAGCATTTTCTGTATTAACTCTACCGGGAGAGGTGGCTCAGGGCATCAACTGCTGTCACTGCAGCGCCTCTGGCCGGGAGGTCCTAGGGTTCCACTCCCCACGGTGGCAGCATTTTCCACCACTATCGTTTCAGCAAGGTCTAATTCAACCACTGTCTGAAGGATAATTTTAGCGGCCGGGTGCTCTGATCGGTAGTTTTCCGTGGTTTCTCCGATCAACACCAGACGAATACCGGAGCATTAGCCAAAGAAACGGGCCACGGACGGCAAGCGATCCTTCCTTCCTTATCCTATCCTCTCCCCTTACACACACACACACACACTTACTCTATCATGCACTACACTACCACATATTCCGGGAGACCGGTCGGGAACTTAGAGCTTCTCCCGGCTGGGGCGGTGCCCCGCTGGTGGGAGAGTCCTGGTTAGGGGGACACCCTGCTAGCCGACGGATCTCGCCGTCCAGCGGGGGAAGATCACCGCCATCTCCCGAGGTAAAAATGCTCTACACTTACAGAACTAATGACCATAGCAGTCGTCGCAGCCGGAAACCCAAACACACTTACACCTGCCCAGAACATACTAGTCCACTAATATTTCATGTTCTGCATGATTTAGAATTCATATGCCTGACGAATGTATTCATTCATTACTGCTTTATCATCGAAAGAAACGTTTTCCAACGACTTCAGATAATCGAGTGCGGCCAGCAGTCTATGATAACGCGCAAGTAATGCACGGGGTTGCTCAGGGAACTGACTGTGTGTCGACCTTGCTCCAATTCGCGAGGCAGAACTCGAGCATTTGCACAAGAGGACTTTGCTCCGAGTTGGCTTACAGTCAGCATTGCCATCGTGTTTGCAGCGACTCACACAGGGAGATCCTAATGTTGTGGATTTTCCACATTACTACATGGATCTATTTCTTCCGGCCGGCTGCTCTGATCGGTAGTTTTCCATGGTTTCTCCGGTCAACCCCAGCAAATGTCGGAGCAGGACCTGATTGATTGATTGTTAGTGATTCCGGGCGCGTTAACTGCTATGGTCATTAGTCCCGTAAGTGTATTGCGTGCTTTTTTGCTCGGGAGGTGGCGGTGGTCTTTAACGGCTGGATGGCGAGATCCGGCGCCGACCTACCGTCGGCTAGTGAGGTTTCCCCCTAACCAGGACTCTCCCACCAGCGGGACACCGCCCCAGCCGGGACAAGCTATAAGCTCCCGGAATATGTGGTAGTGTAGTGCATGTTAGTGTAAGTGTGTGTGTAAGGGGGTGAGGATAGAACAAGGAAGTAAAAGGAAAGATCGCGTGCGGTCCATGGCCCGTTTGGTAGGGTACTGCTCCGGCATTCGCCTGGTGTTGATCGAAGAAACCACGGGAAACTAGCGCTCAGGGCAGCCTGCCACTAGAATTCTCCTCGAGACAGCGACTAAATTCGACCTAGCTGAAAAAATAGTCTCGAAAATCTTGTCGCCGCACACTGGTTGAATTGGGCCAAAACCCTGGCCATAAAGGCAAACTTCAAAGTGCGCGTTCGGAATTCTAACTTATCGAATCTCGTTTGGAAGACATTGGAGCATACCACTTTAGTTCCAGAACGTTATTTCAATCATTTTTGTCATCCGCACGGTCTCGTAAAGTTACTGTTGCTCGAAACAGGCGAATTCATTGCTTCATAGAATACTCTTTTGACTATAAGTTAAGTATATTTGTAAGAAAATGGGTCTAATTATTTTATGTATAATACGGCTGAATTCTAACCTATGTAGCGTAACAATGTTAGCCATGTATATTGTCGATTATATTTTATGTCCTGCGTATTCCTGCCTCAATCAATTTTTTTATTTATTAAGTAGAATGCCCTTAATCAGAATAACACACATTTAGCTGCACATACCTGAACCTTTTTATTTCATTGACACTTTACTGCAATGCTACGTAGTAAGATTTAACTCTAGATATCCCGGAAGTGTCTTCGACGCCACAGGTAATTATTTTCTTGGTATATTTTTTAGATTTCTTAATCTGATAATTCATTTTAATAAGAAAATTACTGATATACATTTTTGGAATGATTAAACAATATTATTCCGTGCCACCGAGCACTTTAAGATTTTTAGTGTACTTTAAGGATTCTTTATTTTATTTTAATTTTATTTATTTTACGTCAAAAAAACAGTTAAAAACTGCGTATGACGTGCTATGGGGAAAAGTGAATTGTGTGCACATTTTCAAAATTCTGTGATCCCTACACTAAGTCATATACTACTTAAATTTTGAATTTTGAAAGGGAGAAAAAAAAACTCCCATGTAATAAAATCTATTTTCAAGGATAAATAAGCAATAAATTTTGAATTTTGATTTTTTCCTTGTCTTTGAAACTAAGACTAAGAGTTCTGCGGGTGTAAAAGTGAACATAATGATGTTATCTCAAACTACAGTTGACCATTTTTTCAATAATGTATAATATTTTTCAATAAATGAGTGCCGACGAAATTACATCTATACAGCATTACTTCCCGACAGATGGGTGGGAATTGAGTAACACGTAAATATACACATAAAACGTATAGTATTGCTTATACTATAATTATACTATTGTAAATGTATATAAATCGAAGTTCGGGATTTTCAGAAACGCTAAAATGCAATTTTCTCGAAAAGTGCTCCGTATTTTTTCTTTAATTTTTTTTGTACGGATAGTTCTAAATGGACTTAATAACACGACATAAATGTCACTTTTCCACAAAACAACAATAGAAGAAAAAATAAATGTATTCTTTTATTGTTGTTTTTAAATTAAACAAAAATATTTTTGAAATATTTTTCATGTCAATATTTACTTTAGGAGCATTTCTTATACATGATCGTATTTGTGAGTTTAGTTACCTCAAATATTTTTTTGTAAATAATTGTTCGCACGTCATACAAGGAAATGTGTGTTAGCTGCATTTTTGACTGCCCTTTTGACCTTCAATGACGGCATGTTTTCTTAAGCATTTCCTTTCTCGAGCATCTGACTTGCAGTGACGCATCGAAGTGATGTTTTCCGGTGTCATGATCTTCATGCTCAGTTTGGATCTCCCCGGAGTCTCCAGTCGTTAGTAAATCCACTTCCTACGTAATGTGTCTCTTTTCACTCTTTCCCTTTATGTCAAAATAATGAAAAAATATATATAAATGCCCAACGATAGGATTTGCACAGATATTCTAAAATCGTCTCGATTTTGGGCAAAATATTCCGTCAATATCGTTGTATTTAGGATAAGACATGAAATCATAAATTGCCATAATAGTGTCTCTAACGCAATGAAGTTATGGTATGAATGACAAATTTTAGAGGTTTATTTTCAAAGAAGAGAAAATTAGTAGAGTTAATATGATCAGTTAATACATCAAATGTTACCCAAACCCGCCTTTTTTCATAATTCAATTTAAAAAATAGGATAGGAAAAGGAAGGGGGTAGAGATTTTAGAGCACAGGAAAACGTGCGCAGATGCTTCTTTACGACCATAACGATTGTTCACTTTTTATACGTTAAGTAAATCAATGAACCAAGGAAGTCAAAAACTCTCGTAAATCACATTTCCCTCAAAAAAATTTCTCTATCCTTTATATGTGATATATCTTTTTAAAGAAGCGGTTTTGAATTTCGTTGCAATATTTATATTCAGCAACTTCGAAAATACTTTACGTATAGCCATATTTCTACGCAGAATCCCTTCATTTTCAAGTTTCAATTTTGAATTTTGATATTTCATTTCAATATTCGACATCAGCGACCGCGATAACCATTCTATCAATTTTTCTACACATATTGGGTTCATTTTTGAGTCAGTTAGGCATTTCGAACCCGCCGTTTTGAATTTGGAAATTTCATTATGATATTCGAAATCAGTGATCTCCAGAATCCCATATGTATCTTTTTATGTACTTTTGTTTATTTTTAAATGAGTTGATCCACCATTTTGATGCCGTTATTTTGAATTTTGAAATTTAATTATGATATTCAAGTTCAGCGACCTCAAAAACCCATTAATGTCCATTTTTACGTGAATCCAATGACATTTGAAATTATGAACCGGTTTTAGGACCGATTCAACCAGTGTGCGCCGTCGTGACTCGAACCTAAGACCTCCCGGTCAGAGGCGCTGCAGTAATATCAGTTGATGCACTGAGCCACCTCTCACGGTCCGGAACAGTACCCCAACAAACGGCCAAATTTTCAGAATCACGAAATAATCAACCTTGTTCAACTCTTCCACATAGCTTATAACTTATAGCTTATTGCACATAACACACATTATTTGTAAAAAATATAAAGAAACAAATTGCAGTAGTTTTGGGGAAAATATTCTTCAAACGTTTCTGAAAATTCACAATTTTGAGCTGATTAGCGAAGAAAAGTATTAAGTTTTAGGGAAACTTTATAAGACTAAGACTTCATTTGAAGCACTTGTACTCACAAATGAAATAATAGATACAAAATGCCGGTAATGTAAATATTGAGACGTGAAAGCTATTTAAAAAAGATACAGTTGTGAATTTTGGAAAATCAAAATAATACAGCAAAGTGGCAATAATGCTATTAGCACTATCACTAAAAAACTTGATATTTCAACAAAACTCAGACATGCGCCAGTTTTAAAAACGTTCTTTACGCTAACCGTGACAAAGTTTACTCAAACATTTTGGAGCCATTTTTGAGGAAATTCCAAAAACGTTCTTGATGTAAACTACCCACAAAATTAAATCATCACTCTCAAAGTCAAGGGGTCACAATATCAATAAAATCGATTGAGAAAGATCAATTTTGCTGAAAATCCTCCATTGAGTTTACCCGCTGACGTTGTTGCCAGACAGACAAAACGTTTTGCCGTCAACCAATTATTCGTTATCAAGGACGCACAACTTATGAATTTTGAGTAGAGAATGTTTTAGAGGAAGTAATTTGCTACATACAAGAACAGGAATTATCAACTTATTCGGTGTTAGAAGTCTACAACACGAATTTTTCTGACGAAAAAACTATCTCTATTCTATATATGTGATTCCTAGTATACGAGAAGCTAACAATGCTATTGGTTTTCGCGCACTTTTGAATGAAATATGGGAAGTATTTTCTTAAAAAGGGCACCAAATATTGTTGTCCATCAAATATTGTGCACCACTTCTTGTATGGCTAGTGCTAAATCCGTTGAGTAACATTTTATAAACACTTTTTTGAGGCATAGTTTCTATTTTTAAAAATTAAACAACTGTATTTTTCTAAATATTTCTCACGTTAATATTTACATTATGGTATGAATGTTGATAAAGATTCTGATGACATTACATGATTTCTGATGAAGTTGTTGGAGAAAAAGAATTTTGTAGTGCGTAGTTTGAAAAAATGGAAACTAATTTAGTCGCTGTCTGGAGAGAATTCTAGCAGCCGGTTGCTCTGATCGGGAGTTTTACGTTGTTTCTCCGATCAACACCAGGCGCATGCCGGAGCAGTACCCTCATAAACGGACCGCACGCAATTTTTCCTTCGTCTTCCTTGTCCTATCCTCTCCTCTTACACACACTCACAACGGATTTAGCACTATTCTCACACTAACATGCACTACATTACCACACATACACTACTGTACCTCACATGCACTACACTACCACCGCTGGTGGAAGATACCTGGATGGGGAAAATCCCGGTAGCCGTCACAAAAGTCGGCGCGTTATCTCGCCATCCATCAGGGGGAAGATCACAGCCACCTCCCGAGGACAAAGCGTGCACTACGATGACCTTAGCAGTTGACGCACCCGGGCTCACTTAACAGTGAGTGAAAGAATCGTGCTGGAAACGGCTCGTCGTGGTTACCTGTGCGATGTGGCCGGTGCGGCGCGGGCCCTTGAGTGTCGGCGGCGCGGCGTCGGCTCGTGTGAGGCGTCGGCTCGTGCGAGGCGCGGGGGCGGCGAGGTGGATAAGACGAGGCCTCCGATAGCCACAAGGCCAAGCGCGCGCTGCCCTTCTTATCCTCCTGCTCAACCTCGTTATCCTTCTCTTCCTTTACGGGGGGGAAGGAGAAGGAAACGTAAAGGGAAGGATGAGAAGGATAAAGAGGAGGAGGAACATGATGGAGAGCAGGAGAAGGAGGAAGAGGAAAAGATGAAGAGGAAGAAAACGATGAAGATGAGGAGGAGAAGTGTGAGAAGAGAAAAGTTGAAGAGGAGAGTGATGAAGAAAATATAATTGAATGCTGGTATATAGTTTGTGTAAAAACCTGTAATTACATGGAAATCCATTCCCTATTCATGGTTTTCACGGGTAGTTACATAAATGTGACTGGACTGTGTATTTCCAGATACAGACCAAAGAACGGTTCAAAGAAAAAGACGCAGGACTCATTTCGTTGTACTCTGGAGAACGTTTGAAAATTGAAAAAGTAACAAATAAACCTGTCATTTCGCCGGTAGCTTAGAGCTTGTCCCGGCTGGGGCGGTGTCACGCTGGTGGGAGAGTCCTGGTTAGGGGGAAACCCCGCTAGCCGACGGTAGGTCGTCACCGGTTCTCGCCATCCAGCGGGGGAAATCACCGCCATCTCTCGAGAAAAAAAACATGCATTACACTTACGGAAGAAATGACCTTATATGTTGCTTCTGGCCATTTTCTAAAGACAATTAAATGTTTCATTTTCTTCTCTTATAAAATTTGTATTACAATAAAGTTTTTTTATACAGAACAATGTTTCTGGATGTTATGCCATCCCATCATCGGGTTCTGTAAAATAAAAAAAAAAGTATTCCACTTGAAATTATTTCAAAATTTTACATTTTGAAACATAAATTCGAACACGTTTTAAACCTTACATGTTCAATTGTAGTAAATGTGTTGTTAAGTATATGTGTAAGTTAAGTAAATGTAGTTCAATTATTTTTTTAATTTTCTTTATATTTGTCTTGCAATTTAATTGAACTACATATTTTCACAGGCAATTTTCTAAAGGCAATTAAATTATTCGTTTGCTTCTTATAATTTTTTTATTACACAATAATTACTAATTGCAAACTACCATTACAGTTAAGTACAAATACAATTAAAATTACAAAAATTACTAAAGATCATAGCAGTTGACTTCCACTAATCAAACTCCACACACTGACCTGACACTGAGACAATTCAGCACATAGAGGGTCTGGCAGAAAAATACATTTCACAGGGAGATGCGGTTTTTGGCATGGGTCAAGTACTTTTGAACGTCTCCAAACTAGTGGTGTTAAAACAGCACGCATTCTCTCGTCCGTTCTTTCACGAAAAATTACACGAAAAGTACTCAAATGTTTGAAACTTGTACTGGACCTTATTTCAAAATCTATCTTTAAGAAACCGATTTCATTAAGGGAAAAATCTCTATCATCATTATTGTAGTTGTAAAAAGGCGGCGAATTTTTCAAAACATGAGAGTTTTTAACGAAAATGAGACCAGTACCATTCTCTTAAACGTCATTCACACTATACAACAAAATTTAATCAAAAATGATGGAGCCTTCTTTTTGGAAGTTTGAAAACTGTCTCAGGGGTTTTATATAAAGCACCCCTGAAAATTAAAATATCGGTTTCAAATTCATGGGGCCGCGACATCCCACAGATCGATAGGGGAATATCAATTTTGGAGAAAATACGCTGAAATGGTTAGATGCTAGCGTTCTTCACAGGTGGACGGACAGACGTTTTGCCGTCATTTGATTTTTCAAATGTTATCAAGGACTGGACTTTTATTGCATCCATCTGAATACTTTTATAGTTGTGATGTATTGGACTACATCTGTTGCATTATTGGCCGTGTACGCTTGCCGTAAGATAAATTAAATAAATAAATTGGTATCAAACACCCACAAAACATGGATCTGGCTACAGCAGGTGTTAGAGGAGATTTTTTCTAAATTAAGCAACTGAATTTATTCACTTGCACTAAAAATCGTCTGGTCTCCTGAGAGTCATACAGGTTCAGTCATGCATGTTAGGTAAGAATAAACACCAAAACCAAACCGCCATCTTCTCAATTAAACGAGCATGTTTCCTTTTTTTTTTTTTTCATAACTTTTCTGGTATAGAATACTCCTTGCTGACTGAATTCGCCCTAGCTGGTGTCAAAAATCCGATATCGTTTGTGCGTGACTTCTAGAACCACCCTATCAGAGATTGAGCAGAGTCAACTATGTTGCCGCTGAACTGTCACCGTCGGTGGAAATTTTCGTTAAATTCATGATTAGGTAAGCAACGAACGAGTTAATCATATTACACATTAATCCAAAATAAACTTTAATACATTTAATTCAAAATATACTTTTGGATTACATACTTTAACTAGCAGAACCTAGCAGAAATTGTTCTCCCCTTCATCTCTCTTTCTCTCTCGCCTCACCGTCTCTCTATCTCTCTCCCTCCCTCCCTCTCCCTCTCTCTATCCCTCTTCCCGTCACTCCCTCACTGTCTCAATCTGTCCGTCTCTTTCTCTCTGTGTGTGTGCCTCTCTCTCTGTCCCTCTCATTCACATTAGTTGCAGATTCTGCACGTCTCTGAGCAGGTGGGGTATTATCGATAAGCGCCCGACCAGCAAAAATACAATAGAATATTCAAGATCTCATCCCTGTAATAGAATGTTCAAGAAGATCTCGTCCTTTAGATTACGATGTGAGAAACGTTTCTTTGAGGCCTTTGATCTCAACATTTTAGTTTTTAAGGCCCTAGAACGCTTCGTTTATGAGATATTTAACGATATATTAAAAAATGCTGCAGAGTGTTGCGGGTTGCATTTGCCATGCGTATTTAGGTTTGGAACGGTGTGTGTGTGTGTGCGTGCGCGTGTGCGCGTGCGCGTGCGCGCGTGTGTGCGTGCGTGTGCGCGTGCGTGCGCGCGCGCGCGCGCGCGTGTGTGTGTGTGTGTGTGTGTGTGTACAGAGAGAGACAGACAGACAGACAGAGAGAAATCAATTTTATAATAACCACGGTGTTTAAAATCATTATTTTTAATGTAATTTAATTTATTTTAATAAAATATAAAATATTTTTTCATTCTATATTACAGTATATTGCTCTTAGATTTTGATCTCTGCATTCTTCAGGGTCTCAAAGTATTTTCTTAAAATTATCTATTCAAATGTTCATACTTTTTGTAAAATATATTTCTACAAATATAATTTTTCAAGGAAATGTTTAACGTTCCAAAAAATCATGCTTCAATATATTTTTACATAAGTAAAAATAATCTTTTCATTCATTTCAAAACGTACCAACGAACGTTAAACCAGTATTATATGAAGTGATTCACAATATTAACCCAATTTAAGCTAATATTAACCTAACTATAATGTTAACTGCTACTCCAACAAACAGGTGGGTCAGAGCTTAAAGTCGGAACTGCTTATGATCAGAATCACCTGTATTCAGAAACTACAAAACTGTGACGACTGCACGCACTCCACCTTCGGTGTATTACGAAAACAAGTACCGTCTGAACGTACGTAATTTATTTTGTTTGTTAACAATCTGAAAGAAACAGTTAACAGTAGAGTTAGAAAATATTCATTTAATGGTTACACGATTAGAATGTAAAAATATTAGAATCTTATTACGTGACCTTACGCACTGCTACTGGCCTCTGTCGAAATATATTAGGAACCAATCTGCTTTTAGCGAAAGCGAAAGACGACGTACCCACCAACATGTTATAGAAATTCCGGCGACGAAACTGTCTGCTTCCCCGGGAATTAAATCTGGCAGAGTCGAACGGTCAGGATGACGCGCTGTTCCAGGAATTAACGTAGGGTGAACAGACGTTCCTTTTTTTTTATTAATCAAATTGACAACAGGCATTATGCCCTATACATTGATACAGAATACCATTCACTCAACAGCAATATCTGAAATTATAATAATCATAATGTTCAATAACTATAACTTAAAAAAATTAATTCATGTAATTATGTTTGTCAACAAATCGACAGTATAACAATTATCGTTTCTATTTGAACTCTAATATAACTCGTCTTGCTTTAATTTTGAAATTGCTAAAATTAGAATTAAAATCATTTTCAATTATGAATGAATTTGCCATTCTGGCAAGACGATGTATAGTTGAGTTGTACATTGAATTAGATCTACAATTGAATTCTTTCAATAAAGGTGCGTGTCTGACATTGGATAGGTTTTCGTAGGAGATAAACAATTCTTTAATCGATGGGCAATTTATCGATCCTTTCAAAAGTTTGTACATAAATATCACATCATGTAGACTACGTGTAGATTTCAAAGTGGGGATTTTTAACATTTCTGAGATTTGAGTATAATTATGAGTAATCATAGGATTAGGTATATTTATCTTAAAAGCCACATAAGAAAAGAATTTATGTTGAATTGTTTCTAACCTGTTGATTATATAAGACGCGTTTGGTGACCAAATTTGTGAGCAGTACACTAATTTTGATTTTACTAAAGAATTATATAATGTAGCAAATGTATTTGGAGATTTGTACGGGATTGTTTTTAACGGGATTGACCTTTTTTTTCATTATGTGTCCACGTGTCCCGAAAAAATATTAATGAGACGTGAAATGTCCAATTTTTTTCGTTCTTGGCTATAACCTCACCTTCCCTAGATGCACTCTGGTTTTCGCTACTTCGCTAGCTCTTACATTTCTACAAACTTTAATCTAGACAATTTGAGGAACGGGAAAAGATAATGTAGAGATTGATAAAAAAGGGTGTGATGTCTTTCACACTTTTGAGAGTAGGGGCAATCCATTTGAAAACATAGAGATAGTTGTGAGTTTTGCTCTGGTTGTACGAGTCAAAAAAGGTCTGGTGGAAAGAGAATTTTCAGTTGTCAACTTCCTTTGGATTAATGAAAAAATCCTCTTCTACCGAAACTGTTTAAGCTGTTGTAATTAAAAAAAACTCATTTTCAAGTCATGAGCTGTAAGGAATTCTGTTACAACCTGTTATTAATGAGGAACGGATTTTCATGTTAATACATATTTTTACAAAGACAAGATACCAGCATTCACTAATACTTTTTAGTCTTAACACGACATTCTGAACGAATTGGAACCACTTTTATTTTACATATTTTTACATATTTGCGTATAATTACATATTTTTAAATATTGTTTTCTATTGCTACATATTTCATTAAATTTTAATATATTTATAAGTCAAAAATGAACATTTCACATGCGAGTTCGAAATATATATTACTTGAAACCTGTGTAACTGAAATACTTGCAAAGCCACGCAATGCGTTTGCATTAACGCCGGACTTTCGCTACTAAATGTCTAACTTATCCCTCCCCCGCCCCCTTTTGCTTCTCGGAAACCGCGTACTCGGGATCAAGGTTGAGAGGATGTATGTGAAGCAGAAGGAACTTCAACCACGTCCTTACTCATGTTTCATAGAACCCATGCGAAACTCGATAAAACAAATATTTTTCAGATCATTGTCTTATCAATTTTCTGGAGTCGGGGGGGGGGGAGACGTATGCTCTCTTTACCCCCCTCTTTCTATCACAGGGTACACGCTACTATTCACTTGAGCGCCGGCTCCTCGTAAACAACATTGTATATACTACGAAAATATTATATATTTCGGATGAAACTAGCGAATAATTGCTTCTGTAGATGTAGAACTTTCTTTTAGCCTCTCTGAATCCATGTGATCGGCAACGTACTCTGCTCGGAAAACACTTGAAGAATGGAATTTTAAACATTATAACGATTTCATACATTTTCTATTTTTCTCACATATTTTAGAAAAAAATAAATACATATGTATGTACATATTTTGCTTTTTTATTTCAATTAATTCCGTTCCCTAGCTAATAAGTAATTCCAAACTCTTGGAAGACATTAAATCTTCTGATAAGCACAAAATTGTTAGTGATTATCCTGAATGAGAACGGCAGGTAGTTCATAAGTCGGTTGTTAAAGAATGTGTTTTTACGTTTAAAAAGTAATTTGTACTTGCCTCAGTGAAACAGTACAGGTACTTATGAATCACATTTTCTTTATAAGCTCATGTCCTGTTTTGTCCCGTTTTTTCTTCCATATTTCAGAAATGTCCCGTTTTATGCCACACGAAATCTGGTCACCCTAAATTAACGGCTCCATTCGACTTGTGAGGGCTTGCTATTGGGTGTCACTTGCTATCTTCCTTCCTTACTAGTTCCAGTGCGCTTAAAAAAACGAATTACTCACGGTGAATTTAAAAGGAGAAAACAACTAAGTTAATAGATTAGATAGATTTATTACTAATTCTGCAAATAAGTTCCAGAACTTGGTGGCAGAATTCGTCGTATTCGTCGGTCGGCATTCGGAATTCGTCGTATTCGGCAGTATTCGTCGTATATTCAGCCGCGTAGATTTATATTGATTGATTGATCGATTTTTTCGTGTTTCCGCGCGCGTCAACTGCTTTGGTCATTAGTCCCGTTAGTGTAGTTCATGTTTTTTCTCGGGAGATGGCGGTGATCTTCCTCCGCTGGATGGCGAGATCCGGCGCCGATCTACCGTCGGCTAGCGGGGTTTCCCCCTAACCAGGACTCTCGCACCAGCGGGGGGGCACCACCCCAGCCGGGACAAGCACTAAGCTCCCGACCGATCTCCCGGAATATGTGGTAGTGTAGTGCATGTTAGTGTAAGTGTGTGTGTGATAGGACAAGGAAGAGGATGGAAAGATAGCGCGCGGTCCGTGGCTCGTTTGTTAGGGTACTGCTCCGGCAGTCGCCTGGTGTTGATCTGAGAAACCACGGAAAAGTACCGATCAGAGCAGCCGGTCGCTAGAATTCTCCTCCAGACAGCGACTGAATTCGACCTAGCTGAAACGCTAGTATCGAAAATCCTGCCGCCGTGGGGAGTGGGAACCTAGGACCTCCCGGTCAGAGGCGCTGCAGTGACATCAGTTGATGCACTGAGCTACCGCTCCCGGTGCGTAGATTTATAGTACACAAGAACAAAATAAATAATACACGCGAGCAAGTTTGAATGTCGAACGTTAAATGCCATAGAATGAAGAGTTTCGCGTGAGATCCTATATGAATATTCTGTGAATTTCAGTGATCTGGCCTGTGAATATTCGAACACGAAAAATTTGAAAGAAACAGTGATAAAATGTTGAAAATGTGGTAAGAGTGTCTAATAAAGTGCCCCTAATTTTAAAATTAAAAAAGAAATTGTAAGGCCTGAAGTTGAGTCAAAGCAAATGGATTGCATTGATTTCGGAGAAGATCCTGACGGTTTCGGATTAATATTGTTCACAGAACTTGTGTTTCCGCCGATTCCTTTGCCTTCGTTCCTCCGCATCTAATATTAATTCCTCTTTGGAAGGATCAGTGCCTCATCAGTGCCCCTTATCAGTGCCTCATCAGTGCACCTTATCAGTGTCTCTCATCAGTGCCTCTCATCAGTGCCTCTCATCAGTGCCTCTCCGACGCTGCTGGAATAACTGACGCTCCGCGCCGGCCGTATGAAATAGGTGACTCAGAAGCCGAGCCAGGCGGGCCTAATGCGTTCCCTGCTTTAAGGGGGAAGATACAGCTTACAGCAGTTACATTTTTATTATTTTTCCACTCTTTTCTCCATTCAAATCAAACTCCACAGCAGTGAAAATGAACTGGCACACAGATATATCTTTCTTGTGCAAGGAAAAATTTGCTTTTAACTTAATATTTTTTTAAATCAAAATTCAACCAGTTTTTCATGCACTGACTTGGTGTTTCCCTGATAACTCAGATAATTTTGAAGATTTTTACAAATTTCTTCTCTTAATTTGTTGGCAATACTCACACGTATAAAACCATGCTCTTTCATTTAGATGTCTGGATAAATAATATTTTTAATTTGAATCCAAAATTAATATATATTGATTATTAATAGTTTTTTTTTTCAGTTTTATAATTTATCACAAAAACTATTGATCTAAAGTGTATGATTTAGCATGGTTTTGTATAAAATACTTGGTAAAATGCATCTTAAAAATTCTATAGAATTAACATGATCAATTTTTAGTGATAAGGGAAACGGATCTTAAAAACGGTAATTCTGGGAAACAAGGGACGAATTCATGAGTTTTGCTTACCTGACTACTCTAATAGATTAATGATGCAGCGACATACCTTTTAAATCATAACTCGAAAAGTGATGCAGATATCGAAATATATTTTTCACCAAAATTTTCCTGAATAATTAATGCATAGGAAAAATGTTTTCAAAAATCGAATTTTTAAGATTTAAAGGTGTATCTTCCCCCTAAAGGCTCCTACTGACTGGTGCGGAATATCCGCAGCGGATGCGGCGAGGAAAGTTTCGAACTAGAAGCAGCGGCGGAATTTCCGGGACCGTTTACACTGGAGCGTCAATTATGAGTCAAAGTTTGGTGGCAGTTTTCCTCATCCGATAAACAAAACGCATTCGCTTCTATTCAGGCACGAGATAGGAAATGCTCGTAGTATGTTTTTTGAGCACATATGGTATGTGTTTCAGCCTTCTTTATCTACGGTTTTCCATCACATTTTTTATATATCTATAGGAAACGAAGAAACGGAACCCATGAGCTAGAAAGGAAAAAAGTGCGGAGAACTTCATATCTCGATGCTCCAAAGGACGAGAAACGCTTTTATGTTTACTAGAATGACCCGTGACTGTTTTGAAGAAATTTTGAATCTGGGCCTTAAAGGCTCCCACAGACCGGCGCGGATGATCCACCCCGTAGGCGGAATATCTGCAGCGGAAATTTCGGGTCACGTGTCGGCATTCTTCTTTGAGTAGAAGCCCCGTGCACGCACACGAGTATCGTGGAGATAGAGATAAACGCAGCTAGGTTCCCGAGTAGAAGGTTTTCGAACTGTACACAGCTGCATAAAAAAGTTGTGAATAAACTTCATATTCCTAGCTCATGTCTGTGATGGTCCATTATAACCTGACACCAGCACTCAAACTCCGGAATCGTTCGTCAAAAGGAATAGGATAAATCTGGTATCAACGAGCGTGTGTGCTCGTGCTCGCCAGGAGGCGCCCTGGTCGGGGCTCATCTACGCAACGTTGTGCTTCCTTCTGCCCGCGTTGCCTGCTCCGGCTGATTTCTTCTGTCTCTTGCCTCGACGCAGCATCCCCATGATGAGGCCCAAGTAGCCCCCTTCAGGAGCGGCCAACCAAGTGACGATCGCCGCCCGGAAGAAGTCCGTGACGTAACCCGCTGCGCGATAAGACAAGCCCAAATCCTCTTCATAGTACTCAACCCCGTATTCGAAAATTGTTGTAGACCACATTACGACTTCAGAGAGCAGTTCAATACCTCCAGTCATAAGTATCATTTTTATATATAGTTTAATTCTGCAAAAAAGATTCAATATTATATTCCAAATATACTCTGAAGATAGCATCGTAGGCTTTCACGGCCGGAGTCAATATGAATGAAAGTTTCCGGGCTGGTAGGCCGTGGTCCAGTTGGCATTGAAGAGCCAGCCTCTTCAGCCTACCAGCCCGGAAATTTTCACTCATATCCTCTTAAGAGTTTCTGATTCATCAAGCCATGTCTTACGTCTTTGCGTCGACAGTTGTGCCACTTCTGTTCTTGCTCTCTCGTGTTTGTCCATTGTCCGTCGCAGTGTGTGCCATGGGAGGGTTGTTTCCCCCTGAGTGTATTTGACCCAGGGGGATCTGATCCTCCTCTCGACGAAGTACAGAGTTGCCTCGCTTGAGGTACTGCACCTTTCTCAAGGTCACCACCAGGCATATAATGTTACTCGTCAGTAAACAGCACACAGGACCATAATAGAATAGTGCGGTTCCAGATTTAAAAAAATAAAAAATTTTAAACAAAGCTGAAAGTTAAAAGCGATCACAAATTATTACAATCTAAAAGTTTTTGAGAAACTATATTAAGAATTTTTCGCGTTTTAATTTTTGTAGGAATGCACTTTTCCGATTTTGAGTCAAGCTTAATGTTTCGAAAAAATTACAAAATTGTAGTACAAAATCGTTAACCAGAAATAATAGGACGCTGTAATTTCATTAATAAAAATGCAGATTTTTTAATGAAATATATGTTTCAAATTCAGATCTTTTAATGATGTCATGCTCAGTTTTTTTAAATATTAGCAGGCTTGCGTAATTTTCAGTGAAATAATGTCTTTGTTTTCAAAAACAGCTCGAATTTTTACTTTCTCATCCTTTATAAGGTACTTCTTAAGAAGAGAAAGTTCTGTAATGGTGCAGGAAAAAACGGCGCATTTTCGGCAGAAAAACTCTTATTGCCGGGCCCTGGTAAAGAAAAATTGGATCCAGTTGCTAAATTTAGAAAAAAAATCCTCTAACACGTGGTGCAGCCAGAATCCATGTTTTATCGATCCTTGATATCGAAAAATCGATTGATGGCAAAACGTTAGTCTGTCTGTCTGTGAACAACGCTAGCGGCGAAACCATTCAGTCGATTTTATTCAAAATGGATGTCCCCAATTCGATCTTGCTGATGTCGCGACCCCTTTAATTTGAATACGATATTTGAATTTTGAGGGATCTTTACATGAAGCCCCTGAGACATATAATAAAATTTAAAAAAAGATGATTAAATTTTGCTATGGGATAATGCGAAGGACGTTTAAAAGAAGGCTGTAGGTCTCATCTTCATTAAAAAACCTGACTTTTTGAAAATTGCGAAAATTGAAAGTTTTTCGACGTCTTCCTAGAACTAGAATTATAAAGATATATTTTTTCTGAATGAAATCTTTTCCTTAAAGATATATTTTGAAATAGGGTTTTGTACAAATTTTCTAAAATTTGAGTACTTTTCGCGGAATTTTGCGTGAAAGTAGTGCTGTTTTAGCACCACTAGTTGAATCAGACATGAGAATGAGACACAAGCACTTGCCATTCAGCATTTTCATTTGTCACTTAAACAGTAATTGATTGTCATCGACCTCACTGAAGTTAATTTCTCAGAAAACCATCGTGGGCTTGCTCAGGTAGCCTAGCAGATAAAGAGGTGGGCAGTTAAAAATTTTTATATTTTCGCAAATATTGTATACTAAGACGAATAGTTTGCAGCTCAGCACGTACTAATCGTAAATCGGCTTCATTCTTAAAATTGGTTTAGCGGTGAGTTGTAGTTGACATTTACATAATTGAAATGATTCAAGGCGTTGTCATTGTCAACAATACTATTTATTTCAATAAGAGCAGCTTTCGATGGCTTAGCCATCATCATCAGTTTTCTGATACAAGAAAAATATAAAATTAGAATTAACAGAGTTACATAATTTAAAAACATCTTAAGAAATGAAAGGAGAAGAATTAAAGAAAAGAAAGAATAAAAGAAAGAAGGGGGCGGAGAGTTAAATCTTTTTGTATTATAGTATTGCTTAATTGTAATTTTATATTTTTCTTGTATCAGAAAACTGATGATAGCTAAGCCATCGATAGCTGCTATTATTGAAATTATTAGTATTGTTGACAATGACAACACCTTCAATAATTTCAATTTATTCTTGAAAGCTGGTCGTACCCGTAAATGTTCGCTTCGGAGGCTCCTAAAACCAATAGTTTGGATCTGCCAATGAACCCAACTCTCGCCAACGAGACTGCATTTTCCAACGTGGGTAATGTAGTCGCATAATGATATTGCATTTAAATGTTTCCGTATTAGGGCTACATTTCATTATATTTACCTGTTGTTTTTGATTCGATAATGTATTCGTTGTAACATACTCTCGATTCCAGTAGTGATGGGCTGTACCAACGTACATCATTATCACTCCCAGATTCATGAACGATTAGAAAGGAAGATGAAATTGTCAGCAATACTGGTAATCCCCAGGCGAATGCTGAAAGAGTAAGGAATTTCTTCCAGCTTTCTTTATTTGGGCGGGCCACCTGCAACCTAAAGAAGAAAAACAAATGAACAAATACGTTCAACCGTAATAGCTTACGAGAGTGTAAGAACTTTCAAAACATTTCAGCATGTTTTTACCATATTTGATAAGTTTGAAATAATTTAAAATTTCTGAAACGAGAAGAAATGAAAGTATTGCGGAAATTATGGCGTTACGATTATTAAAAAGATGTTTATATTATGTAATTAATTCACTCAGCGAATGAGTGAACTGATTATTTCAGTTGTATTGTTTACGCTAGAATTCTAATTTTATAACTAACGCAATGTAATAACTAGGGAACGGAATGCAAAATGTGTACATACATATGCGATAATTTTTTCCAAAACGTAAGAAAAAATAGAAAATATGTAAAATAAAAATTCATTATTGAGTTCAAAATTGTTCTCTAAAAGCATATTCTGAGCATAGATGTCCCCGATCAGTTTTTAACAAGATTTCGGGGGTGGCTGAAAGCAGGTTCTATCTCCACAGAAGAAATTATACACTAGATTTCACCACAAAGAAGATTCACAACTTAAAATTTTATTCGAAATATAAAACACGCCCATAGTATATTACAATGTTTGCAAGGAGTTGGTGTTCAAGTGAATAGTAGTACCGTGTAGCCAGTGATGGATCACTGGGGAGAGGGTGAAAGACAATATACCCCTCTCCCAAATCGAATAACGCGGTAAGACAATTTGAGTAAAAAAATATTTGTTAATTTTCGATCGAGTAACGAATGTGCTGTTTGAGACATTTCCAAGAACAAGGTTGAAATTTCTTTTGTTCATAAAAGTCCGCTCATCCTTTACCCCAAGTACGCATTAAGCGGGACGAGGGGGTAAGCGGGGTGGAGGAAAAAGGTAACGAAGGGTAAGTCTGACAATTCATGGAGAAGATATGGTGATCATAGATGCGCAGTAGCATTACATTTGATTTGTACGAAAGATGATTCCGAAACATAAATTGCAAAGAGGCATCTGAAATGTTTCGACAAATAAATGTGTGAAAATGTAACGAAATCTGTAATAATAGGTAAAATATGTAAAAATATGTAATTATTCCAAAATATGTAAAAATATGTAAAATAAAAATAGTTCTAATTCATTCAGAATATCTTGTAAACTCTAAAAAATATTATTCAATGCAGGTATCTAGTTCCTGTAAAAACATGTAATTACATGGAAATTCGTTCCCTATTAATAACCCCCATCTCGATCGAGTTTTTGTCCAGTTTCCCTGATCCATTGAGCAAATGCAGAGATGGCTCCTTGGAGTGAATGGACGTAAATGTAGCTTCACTATGCGCACGTTTTGTTGAGCTTTCCTTTTGCTTGTAGTGGTAGTAGAGCTTAGGGCTTAGGGTTTGCAGTGGTAGTAGAGCTTAGGCTTTCTATTTGTTAGCAATAGAGAAAAATCAAATCCGTTCGTTTATCGTTACAAATAAGTTTTCTATAATTCGGAAACGAAAAGATCTAGTTTTTGATATGTTAATCTCTCTTTTTTAAATTTATTATTATTATTATTATTATTATTATTATTATTATTATTATTATTATTATTACTATTCTTCAACTATTAATAGTTAAATTGTTGGGAAGGGATTCTGAAACTCAAGAAAGCGTGCGCAGATGATTTTCTCCCCCATACGTCACATACAGTTTTTGACTGTTTTTGACTAAATAAATAAAATAAATAAAGCAAGGCCATTTTAAAGCAACCATTTTGACATGAAGCGCTGACGCGACGCCTGACGGATTGAACGTGCTGCGTTAGAGTGCCTTCCGGCCCTTGCTCTCGCGATCGACCTCGCGCCTCCGATCTCACTCCGACACTCACTTTATTTATTAAAAATCTCTTTTCAAATGATTTCGTTTAACGGCAATTGCATTCCCACTAGCACGCTTGCCACAACAAATATACATGAGCACCAGAAATCACC